>CAMOHE010048984.1:0-47179 GCA_946598075.1 Artocarpus hirsutus | reverse complement strand
GAATCGCAGTGGTTGGACTTGGGCGACGACATTGATGCAATAGGTAGGTGGATTGAGAAATTGTTGTTGAATGACCTTGTGGAAGAGTTGGTGGTGATGTAGTGAAGAGTTTTTCAACTAAAAATATTGTTAGTCTTAGGAAACTTTTTAATTGATACTCCTTATGTAAATGAAGAGGCCATGAAATGGTTATTTCATGAGAAGAATAAACAAAGGTATCCAAAATTTTTACACCCAAATGAAAATTAGAACACGATCAAGGAGGACTTGAATTTGTCAAATATCGGTTAATCGACGTATTATTAATTAATGAAATCTGCAAAGTTTTTTCATATTGCATGATAAATAATGTAACAGTGATTGACTTGGTACCAATTGCGGTCATTGTAACACCTTAACTCCTATGGGCTCACTTGGTGGGACCTAGCTAAGGTTTCAAGTCAAATGTTGGAGCAAATTGACTTTCACTATCAATTGGTATTAACATTTGACTTAAGAATGTTATAAGTAGGGAGATGTTGGGTTTAAGTGTTAGGGGATACGAAGAAATCTTTGAGGCCCACTAGGTGCTCAGAGGGGATAATATGTATGAGTAATAAGGATAAGATCTGACAATATGAGGGTCTTGTCAGGTGAGTCCATGGGGTTTGAGGCATCCAACATGTGACTTAAAAACATTATAAGTGAGGAGGTTTTAGGTTCAAGTGTTAAGGGACCCGGAGAAATCCTTGAGGGTCATTAGGTGTTCAGAGGAGATAGTAGGTATAAGTAACAAGGGTCCTGCCAGGTGGGCCTATAGGGATTGAGGTGTTACACTCTCTTTTCAAGATGTTGTGTCAGAATAAACCACAAAAAAGTTGGAAGATGTTGTGTCAGAATAAACCACAAAAAAGTTGGAAGAGAATGAAAATGGGTTATTGTAATTATTATGAAATTTTGGCATTGAATGCCAATACCATAAGCTTCAATAACTATAGAGCCATACAATATTAATATAACCCATGACAGATAGTCACATACAATCACAGGCTAGCTAGCTAGGTACTTAAATTTGCATGACTAGCGGGAGTGAGGCCTCAGAGTGCATCGTCGTTGTCGTTGATGATTTCAACTTGTCGGTTGGTCGGGTGGCGGAGGTCTTCTGCTAGGCCCAGATGGAGGAACTAGCATTCCCTTGGGCAACATACTAAAGCTCAATCTCTTGCTATGTCCTGCAATCTCTCTGGCCTCTGTGAGGTTGGAGGATGAGCCCAACATTGCTATGAGCACAAAGGCAACGCATAGTAACAATTTTGGAAGAGACACAACCATGTTTGGTGTTTCTTTAGGGTTGTTTTAGAGACAGAATGAGATATGGTTCTGGGGGAGATTGGTTCTTTACGACCCCTTTAAATACAATCAATTGTTCCTTCATTAGGAAACAAAATTTCAGTTTTAGTGGAATTCTCATTTACTATGTGTAGCATTCGTTTGTTTCCATTTTTAGCAATACAAGTTTCATGGGAGTTTTCCATTTGCAGCCTATTCAAATAAGAATGAAAGAGAAATTATTTAACACACAACTGTATCACGTCATTATGTTTATACTATCTGTTGTATGAATAATTAATGTTTAGTCACAATAATCTTATATATGGTGTACCTAATTTCCTAAATCTCCAACCTAACTCAAAGTTGCTAAGGTGATGCGACATGCCTGGTTTATAATAATTTCTTAGAATGAGGATGTTAAAAAGGGGAAAAAAAAGGAAAAAACTAAATGGCAATGTTAAAATATGAAATCATTATCGGTCCTCTTTCGAGCATCTTAAGTTTTAGGGAGAATTGATAAACTAACATGGTGTCAGAGCATGATTTTTTCATATATAAGAGGAGTGTTAAAATATAAAACTATTATTAACCAACCTTTTAGCCGCTTAAACTTTTTAAAGAAATGATAAACTGGCAGACAAAAACATTGATAGCCAGCTTGAGATTTGGTTTCTTTAGCCATTCGAATTCCCTAGAAGAGGAGAATTGTTCAAAGGAAACAACCATCTTCATTCAGATTTTTGGCCAACTCAAACAGCCACTAGTACTGTTGTCCTATAACTAGCTTTGTATGACTGGATGCTAATTAATTGATATTGGAACCACACAACAGCCACTAGTTACTATTTTATCACGTGCCATGTGCAAGCTGAGTATGAATCTACTCAATGCCAATTAATTGGTAAAATGTTTGTATCTGTCTCTCTTAAAACCTTGAGTCTCAATCAGATCAAAAAGAAAGTGGCCAGTACTTGGTGAAATGGTACATCTAAGTTTAGTGGCTGTGGTTTGCTATTTCTCTAGTATGTTTTTAATGGGTTAATGTGATCTGCTCACCCAACCTACCTGGCCTCTGTCCCCACGAGCTTTCGTCCATTGATTTTTTGGAAGGTCCAAAGGCAGGCTTATCTTTCTTTCATGCTTTTGTCTTCTTAAAAATGTCACAATCACCCTATGCACTAAAACTCTAAACAGTATCAAGAAACACTAGTGACATGCTAACAAAAGGTGAGGCGCACAATATGAGACCTATATAGAGGGTCCATCTTATATTAGCTGTAGTGCTTGACATCTGTGATGTAATCACCCTATATTTACATAATACATTAAAACTCAAACAATGTTAGGAAACACTAGTGACGTGAAGAACATAACACTAATAAGAAGTGCGCTGTATTACATGAGGTTTATTTATAGGGCTCATATTATATTAACTGTTGTGCTTAATATCAGTGGCGCGTCTAAATATTTTTCTTAAAACTGTCATGTCATTGAGTAAGATCTATTTTTTTCCAGTTATATGATAGACTCACAGTTCTCTTTTATTGGCACGTACATCATAATGTATCACCATTCATGATGAATTGGTTCAAAGCTACGGCGAGAACAGAAACTTTTCATTTTTCTTAAAGCAGATTGAATGTGACGCGGCCGGTGAAAAGGTTGAAGAATAAAGATATGGAAGATTATCCTTCTTCAAGAGTAACTAACTTTAGTGTAAAAGAAAATTCTTCTGCTTTATAGTTGAAGGAGAAAAGTAAAGACAACTAAAATACGTATCTCATGAATTTTCCATGATATGGTCCAATTCTCCCTTTTCCTATTTGATATGTCCCACATTGTATACCCAATTGCATTTTATCTAGTTATATAAAAAAGAATGATCTAAATTCTAAGATTTTCTTTCTTTTTATATTTTATATGGTAAAAATGCAATGAAATATGTCAACCTTTTGATAGAGTACAGCTATGTTAGAAATATTGTATTTTCTCTCCTTCCTACTAGGTGTCCAAGGTAAGATTGTTTTCAACTTAAATAAATGGAGGAAATTTTCAAGAATCAAGAATGTGATCCTTGAGCCAACAATCAGGATAGTTACGTTTTCCAAAACATTATCCTTGAGAATAATTGGGGCAAAATACCAAAAAAAAAAACATGTTTGGGAAGCACAAATTCTTGGCCATATTGAAACAAAAATATGGGGAATTGTTAAAACCATAATGGGCCAAAGTTCGCATGGGTTTTAACTTGTTAGGAATGCTTGGAAGACTTCCATTTGTTTTTTTACCCCCCTAATCAGTACAAAACAAGAGTCCCAAACACAAAGCATAACTAGAAAAGAGAACCACAAGAGTTTACTTTTTACTACTTTACTTCCTACCAAGCAACTGAGATTCTGAAAGTTCATCCATCAAAAAAAAAAAAAAAAACCCTTCATTTACACCAAAGAAAAAAAATAGCTAATTTACGGGCAATTCTAGTAGACATTGATAGTGCTGTGTACTATACACTAATAAAATATAGGTCCCATATAACAAGATCTACAGTTTATTAGTTTAGTTATAATGCTTAACCTTAATGGTGTCCCTAAGTGTTTTTTCTGCTAATCTCTCTCTCTCTCTCTCGCTTTCTCTCTCTCTACTGTTTCTTGGTGCCTAAGCTGCTGAGAGTAGAGTTTCCTGCTGGGTTGTTGATGAGACAACTTCTTTAGTCCAAAATTGTGCATTCTTTACCTTTGATATACTGGCCAGGACACTCAGTGGAGTTACATCTCCTACTACAGTCACCTTCTTTGCTGCAAAATCTATGTTGAAAGATGTCACTCCTGCACTCTCACAAACACACAAATCAATATATATATATATATATATATGTATGTATGTATGTAGTCTAGGTAAAAAGTTCCCGTCATATTTATGAGTAATTAGTATTTTCTTCTCATGTAATTAAAATTCAATTATTGAGTTTCTTTCAAAATACACATTATCCAAAATGAAAAGGAAATTCTTTTTTTTCTTTTAGAATGAAAAATACGTTTACTATATCACTTCTTACCCTCATAGTAGATCATAATCGTATTATGACAAAAAAAAAAAAATAGCAGTACAAAAAAAATCCGACAATGGATGGATTTTTTTCTCTTTTTTTTTTTTTTAGCATGACACTAGAGAATTCTTCTTAAAATTGGATGGCCTAATGAAAAAGAAACACTATATAATAATAATAATAATAATCTTGAGGTAGTAAATTCAAGAAATGGCTTTGTTCACTCTATAAAAAGTATAACGGAGTGTAAGAATGCTCTCAAAAAGAATTGACAGAAAAAAGGTGGCAATCATATAAAATGTAAAAAATGATGCCCTTTTAAGGAACCAAGCAATTTTAAGCCTTGTGAGTACCTTCCATTCTGGATAAATGTTTCCTGACTTTTCCTTCACAACCTCTGCAATGAAGGGACACCCTCAGGACCACAACCTGCAAACCAAACTCCATTAGCACCACCACTCCCATCAAATGGACCCATAAACTTCTCTACACTCAAATTGTTACACTTGGGTCAATTTTTGTGATAATCAAGAAGGAACTAGGCAGAACTCATATGCGTTTTATGATTC
Organism: Artocarpus hirsutus; assembly: GCA_946598075.1. Taxonomy (NCBI): domain Eukaryota; kingdom Viridiplantae; phylum Streptophyta; class Magnoliopsida; order Rosales; family Moraceae; genus Artocarpus; species Artocarpus hirsutus. Next base: position 42,253 of record CAMOHE010048984.1, on the reverse strand, counting down.
TTCTACACTTCATGTGCAAAGTAATAAACAATATTTTTTTATCAAGTTTAAAAGTTTTTTTTTTCTTCTAATGACCAGTCACTAAAAGAAAATGATGTACCAGTGAATAAAAATATGTTCATTTTGTTAGAATATGAAAAAAAAAAAAAAAAAAAAAAACTATTGTTAGCCCGCATCCTAATGTCTGTTTAAGCTTTTAGGAGAACCGATAAACTAACCTGGTTGGAAGAAGATGGTTTGGAATGATGAGAAGAGGAAGAAGAGTCTTTTGCAGCAGTGGATTGTTCTTGCTTCTTTATATTGTCGTCGTCATCATGATCAGCAGCAGCAACAGCTAATTGGTTCTTTTTATTTCCGACCGGATCATAGTCCGACAACCCATCGAGAAAACCGGTGTCACCCAAAAAGTATCTTGAGGAGCCAGGAGGAGTGACCAAATCAGCAGCCCTTGCCCTCCAGCTCCTCCTTGGAATAATTGTAGTAGCAGAAGAAGAAGGGCCGGTTTTGATATAGTCCGAAAGCTTGGCTTGAGAACTAGTACTAGTGGTAGTAGTACTCTTTCTCTTTTGGTCATTATTCTTAGAGCTTTTCTTGGCCTTTTGGAGTTGGTGGTAAGACTTGGGATTGATGGGGGGCTGAGAGGAGCAAGGGGCGCTCCTTCTTCCGTCGCGGATGATGGGATTGTGGCGGTCGATGGCTCGGCCGCCAAGTTGAATGGCAGAGGAAGAGGAGGAGGAGGATGAAGCAGCTTCAATGTCCATGCTCAAACATACAGCAGTTGAAGCTTGGGATGCACAGAATATATCAATGCCTTTCATGATTTTGTTTGACACAATGAATGATAATAATAGACGAGATAAAGGGTGTGAGACCGAACTAGTGGATCAGAGAATCTGCATAAATGTGAGACACGAGAGAGAGAGAGAGAGACAGAGAGAGAGAGAGAGAGAGAGGGATGAGGTGGGAAGAGCTTCTTTACTAAGCTTCTTGTTCTGCTTTTTAAGCTTGAAAATCACTTGAGTTTTTGAAAAGTCTATGATATCATTACAGAATAAAATGGTGGTGGGGGGGTTTTGTACTTTTGATAGAATTTATGCACGCTTTTTAGGCTACATGCTAGATAAGAGGGTTTTGTGGGAGGTAACAATTATAAATTATCAGATTTTTATTTAGTTCTAATTGATTATATATTTTCGTTGGATTCTAATATAATTTCAATATGATTTGATGATTATAGATGGTTTTTTTCCACCCCGTTTTAGAATTCTTCTAGAATACCACTTTTTTATGGATGACAATGAAAATTTGACATGTTTTACCTTGCTAAATGTTGGCATTGCTTTCAAGGTCCTATTTTCACTATAGAGACAAAATATTGCCTAAAAATGGAGGATGATGATAAATTGAAAAGAAGCAGAAGAAGAGTTACGTTTGTATGTATTTACTATAAGAGATGCCACAAAGAAAATGATTTATGAGATGCAACCAACTTTTTCTATGGTTTTAATGGATGAAAATGATTCACACTCAATAATCCTTGTTTTTTTTCTTCTTGCCTTCCAAGTTCTTTTTTTTTTCACTTTTACCTTCCAAGTTGGTTTGTGGTTTTTAATTTAGCTCAAATCTATGATTCATGCATATTAATATTTTATAATCATTTGTGAATACAAATAATTAATACTAGTATATTTTGAAAGTTTCACGGGACAGAATCATTCTGTTTAATCTGCAGAGACTGCATTTTTGCTTGCGCCAACTCCACTACATATTTAGCACCGATATTAAACCTCAAATTTGTATTCACAAAGTTGTTTATTCAATATATAATAATCCCATATATTTCTTTTCTAAGGTTTGAGAAAGTTGAGGAACTCAGGAACAAAATAAACATACACTTTTGTTTTGTACTTTTTGATATGAAGTCTCTCTCTATTTTATCAACTCTAGACTTTTGTTTGGATTTGTGTGAAGTTCCCGTGACATTTCCTTATAATGCGTTGTTGTCGTTTATTATATAATTTTGTCGCTTAGTGACATTTCCATAATAATAATAATAATAATAAATAAATAAAAACATTACATGGGGTAGTAGTGTTAATTAATGCATGGTCTGCTGGCCTGCTGAGGCATGCCTTACAAAATATATTGCACTCACTGAAACACCTTACAAACCACAGCAGGCTGTTCAATTTATTTTTTTCGAAACGAGGCACATGGTCAGATGAGTCAGACCAACGGTTAAATCTTCTTCTTCAACCACAATCACAGCTTTCTCTTACTAGTGTTTATTTCAAAGGGTATTTTGTAAACAACATTTTGTAGGATATGATGAGTTTGTTTGGAAGGGTTTTTTAAAAGTTGCTTTTGGTTTTCTGAGTTTGAAAGCTATTTTTGAAAGTGTTTGAATGAGCTGTTAGAATAGCTTTTTTTCTTCAAAAGTGTTTCCTGTCAAAGCTACAAAATGTAGCTTTACAAAAAAGCCTTCTGAAATAAACTTTGAAACTTCTATTAGAATATCAATAATACATTACAAGCTTAAATATAACATTTTAGTAACTTTTAAAAATAATTAAAACTATTTTGACCCATCAAAGCTCTTTTAAAAATATAGTTCGAAACACTTATTGAAAAGTTATTATTTTTGCTTCTCTTTTTTTACTGACAAAAAAACACAAGCAGAAGTTATGCTAAACAGTGCCGTAATAGGTGCATTTCAGTATAATTAATTTATGTGGAAGTCTAACTCCAGTGAATTTGGATGTTTAATCTCGCATTCTCAAAAGTATTTAGAAGGGTACGTAGTAAACATCGTTTTGCATGACATGGTATAGGTGTATTTTGGTATAATAAATCTACGTGGAACTTCGAGTAAATGAAAATTGATGTTTACGCTTGTGTTCTCAATTCCTTTAAATTCTCTCTTCTCTAACATTTTAAAATTAAACGTCATAAAATTAGAAGCGACGGCAATTTATGGTCTTCGCATTTAGTTTTAATCTTGTTTGAACGTAGAATCTCCTATAAAGGGCAGAATTTTTAAGGAATCTGCGATCTGAAAGTTTATTTTTATGTTTTCGAAAAAAATCGAAATCAAGAAGTTACATTTTATTTCATATAAAAAAGGGTGATTGTGTAAAATTTTTCTATGAACAAAGGAAATTATGCACATGATCTTAAGGACTATAGCTTGAAGTAACATACTTACGAGGTTAATTACAAAACTATACCTCCTAGTTTTATTTATTTCACGATTTATCTCTTTATTTTAGGAAGCTATAAAAGTTTCTTTTAGATTTTAAGAAAATGTTTCAATTTTATCTCTATGCCAATTATAAACCTAAAAAGGGGCAAAATTAATTTTTTTGAGCTAAATATCATCTCATAAATAATATTAATTAATAGTCCTAATTAGAAATAAAAATTAAACATTTTTAATAGAAAATTGGAAACCTTCTTCCTTCTTTGGCTGCAACATCTAGGTGGGTTCCAATGAGGCTGCGAGGCTGGTGGAACTTGGCGAGGGAGGTTGCAGTGTGAGGAGGGTTGTTGGGGTGAGAGGGTAGTGGCAAAAAAGGGATGGGCACCATGATTGATGACGGTTTAAGCTGGAGATCTCTAGTTGGGGTTCTGATGGGTCTGAGGCTACAATCATTGTCAATGACAGTTCGAGCTGGAGATTGACGGTTAGGTTTCTAATAGGTTTGAGACCGCAAGCTAGTTTGGGTTCAACATGCTCTGGAGATCTGAGGCCGAGTTTTGATGGAGATAGGTTGGGGGTTGATAGAGTGGAACTAGGGTAGCTGGGATTCGCCGGTGAGGGGTGAGTAGTTGGGTTGGCCGATGAGGGGTGAATAGTTTGGTTAGGCAGCGAGGGCGATCGTTGGTGATTTGCTAGAGAAAGGACAAGGTGAGAGGAGGGGTTGCTTGTCTTGATAGAGGGAGACAGGAAGAAAAGACACAATAAGGGGCCTGGCTGGGAAGAAAATTAAAAAAAGATAAAACAATAATAAAACTATGTTCTTTAAAAAAATAATATTAAAATTATGTCTTTGAATTTTTAAAAACAAAAACTATTTTAAAAAATGAGTTAAATTACCTAAACACAACCTTCCACTTAAAGGTATCATTGTCCTTTTAATTGCTTAGGAATAGAATTGAAACAATTTCTTCAAATCAGACACCTTTATAGTTTCTTAAAATAAAACAATAAAATAGAAATAAAGAAAACTAGAAGGTGTACTTTTATAGTTAACCCTATATTTAATATGCTGGTTTGTTTTATGTTTATAAGCAATAATAGTTTTGTATAAAAACATGTGAAAACTCTTTTACATCATTGATTGAACTCTGATTTTATTGGAAGAATATAAACCCCAACTATTGGAGGCCATCTTTAAAGCTGACAAAACGTTAAAGTCTTGTTTTTTTTTTTTTTTTTTCTAAACATCACTTTTCAATTCTTTAGAGGGCATACCTAACATAGATTTCAATATTTATTTCATTTAGCATGCATCATAATTCTCATACAACCTTGTCAATCTGGGACATGATTAAGTATTAATGGCCATTCACCAATAAATGATGCTCAAAGTATTACACAAAAAATTAAAATTGGTCATGATTTATAATTTTCTATTTCTTTTCTGTTGTGACATCTTATTCTCCTTAATTATGCATATAGTAAAAGTTCCCTCACTTGAATGAAAATTCAGATGGTAGTTGAAGTTAAAACTAACGGTGGTCCCAAACAACCAGTTAAATTTATGGACCTGTACAATGCACATTTATGTTATTCTTCCTTTTTTTTTCCTCTCTAGAAAAATGATAGTACAACTACAAAGTTACATTTTGGCATGGCCAATCATGCCAGCAATGGAACAAAGATATATTACATACATATGTGTATGTGTGTGTAAAAGAATTAAGATCTTTCCAGATGATCTTTATCATATGAAGCATTATTAAGATTCCTATGGAACAAATACTGCCAGATAGTAAGCCATTTGGAATTTTTCCTTTCCTGTTGGATGAGACATAAAGTCACTCATCTCTTTCTCAACTCTCTCTATATCTAACTTATGAAAATTCTCCTTCACATTCTTATGGAATCAGATGCTCATATGATTTGGTTTCCTTCACTTTTTTTTTCCCTTCCTTTACATGCATTTCCAAGCTTCCTACCCCATTTACCAATTAAAAGTCCCAACCCAAAACGATTACTTAGACACACATACACATAGATATATATATTTGGTAAGAATGCGTTTTCTTATTCTCCTTCTAGGACAATAATCTAAAACCCTATTTTTTAACCTCTACCCGACTAATATGTTGTATGGTTTTAGGTGTGTTGTGGTAGGAATGAAAATTGGACCCATTTTTTTGAGTAAAATTGGGTCACATGTTTTCTGTTCTATTGATCGGTCACAGAACTTGCAAAGTGACGAAAGGGATAAAATTGACACCGATGATCTCCTTTCTGTTAGTGAAAAAAAAAAAAAAATCCCTTTTTCATGTGTTATTGTAATTTTTAAGGAGTGGTGCTTCTAATTTATGTTGCATAATGGAGAGTAGTATCTAAGCGTCTAACTCACAAAGTGCTCTCACACTGCAAAAATATGCTCTCTTTGTAAGGCGTAATAGAAGTCTTTTTCTTCTTTTCATTTTTCTCTTTAGCTTCTTTATTAGATTATTATGCTGATTGTTATGCCCATTGTTTGTATAACTTCCATCTCTGTCTCAGGTTTTCTTTAAGATATGACTTCTGTTTACAACCATATTAAAGATAAGAAAAAACAAAAAAGCAAAACTATGAACAACTAATTATCTAATAGTAATTACATACATTGGTTATGTCCAATATATTAAATTATTATGTAACACTACTTTCTCTTGGGGTCCATATGGCATACAATTTTGAGATGAATATTCTGGGTGACAAATAATGATAATAAATTAAGACATATATATAATGTGGTTAGTGATCGTATTATGTTAATAGTTTAATGTAAACACTACAAGGTGTTTGAGAAAATCGTTTAAATTATTAGTTTAAACTACAAGGGTGTTTGAAAACTGTAGTATGTGAGAGTTTTATACTGTAACTTTTTAACGTAGCATATGAGAGCTTTATTTTGTTCGCAATTCAAAATTAGCTTGAATTGCTCTCCTAAACACCCTAGTGTTATATTAAGATTTTCTACATGTGATGGAAGAAAGTTTGTAGACAAATGAGCTGGTCCCAGATTCACAGCGACCAAATTAAAGCCATACGGATTGACATGGTCCCAGATTCAAAGCGACCAAATTAAAACCATGGCTTAGTTCAAAATTGTCCACTAGGAGATGAAAAGAAAAGGTAGTACCAGCAGGAGATGAAAAGAAAAGGTAGTAAAAAACCAAGAAAATTGTGCCCTGTGTACTGGAAGAGGAAAAAAAAAAGGAAGAAGCTAACCAAAACAGACCGACAAAAACCGTCAAACTGGTGACATGTCAAAACCGATGTTCATTGGCCGGTGAACTGAACCGCCAAAACAGTGTGGGGCCTGGGTCTTGGTGGGGGTTTGTGTCTCGGTCTGTAAACAATACCGCCCAAGTCCCTCTGGTGGGCAAAAGGTGTTGCACAAGAGTTTGCGTGCAGGACAAGAACGGCAAAGGGTACAATATCCCAAGAGCAATGCCTATAAATTTTGTTTATCAAAAGTATTGTATATGGTAAGCAGTTAAGTACAAGAAATAACCATATCAAAAGGAACTTTAATTCCATTACCGTATTTTTCTATAGAGATGTCTTCTTCTTATCATATATTATCCAAAACACTGTCAAAAAAAGAAAAAAACTTAAATGAATACATGCATAGCCTTGACCATTAGTTTGGTGCGAAAAGGGTGTAAAATAATGAGCCAAAATTTGGCTTGGAAAAAGGGGAAAATTAGTGCTAAGGAGGCACAAAATGAGATAACTAACAGATATATTTTTCCTAGTGTGGCCTTTTGAAAAAATTTTCGGGGACTGTAGATTAACGATGACGATAATGCAGGAATTTATAAGATACAGCCTTGACACTATACATACGTATTGTACTTTCTCCTCTTATTTGAGCCCTTTGCCTTCATCTTTGTTCAAAATGCGGTTTCTGAAATCACGCACCATAAGAGGCAGACCCTTCCTTAGTGGGATTTTCGGCTCCCAGTTCAGCAGCTCCTTTGCTTTGCTGATATCGGGTTTTCTCTTATGCGGATCATCAGCAGTGTTCGGCCTGAATTCTATAGTTGCACTTGAATCAATCGTTTCTTTGACAACCTACATATTCGGGGAAGAAGATAAGCAAGACACTTCTCAGGATATTCGGGGAAGAAGATAAGCAAGACACTTCTCAGGAATAAGCAGAAATCAAGAAGAAAACAAAATGTGCCCAAGAAACGTGTGAGTCGACCAGAGGACTATGTAGGGACTCCCTAGATATATGTTAGCAAACGAAATTAAAAAGGAAGAGACAAACCTCAGCAAGCTCAAGCATGGTGAACTCCCCAGGATTACCTAGGTTGAAAGGACCCACATGTTCGCCATCCATTAACGCCACCAATCCATCAACCTGTCAGTGCAAAAACGATTTAGGTTTCACTTCAATCAGCTACAAGAATAAGCTTTTCTAGATTCATGCCAGCAAGGGGACATATAATGCCTAGCCTATGGTCTATCGTAGCATTCAAACTAGAAAAAGAAAATGTCACAAAGATAATATTATGAGAAGTGCTAATGTACATAACAAAGTGCCCAAAACAGACGATGAAATCGAACACAATAAAGCAAATATACTATAGTGACATCGAAAAGGTAAAGAAGGTAAATCTTATACTATACCAAGTCAGAGACATATTGGAAACTTCGTGTTTGTTTCCCATCACCATAAACAGTCAATGGTTCTTTGCGGATGGCCTGCAAAATATCCATGTTATAGTAAGACAATCTAGTCAATGATAAATATCTCGTAAAATAATCCTTAACTAAGTAATTAGCCAAAAGTTAGAAAAGGAAAGTAGAGCAAGGTAAATTACCTGAGCCACAAAATTGCTGACAACACGTCCATCATCTAAGCACATACGAGGACCATATGTGTTAAAAATGCGAGCAATACGCACCTGTCAACAGAAAGCCTCATAATAAGTCTCACGTGTGACCTAATGTTTAAATCCTACATTACTTTACATCAGTTGTATTTACTGGATGGTGGAAATAATTAAGAAACCATACAGAGTTTACAGAAGGTGCAAGCTCAAGGATAAGAATAAAACAAGAAGCTGATATTAGATAACTTAAACCACAATGTGGACAAATGCTATTGAGAAAACTCATAAAGACCGTTTCAATTAGGGATACTACCCACCCACTAATTCTATTGAGTTCTTGAGTTGTTTTTTCTTGGTTGAATATGCTAAAAGACAAAGCCGCAGCCTGACCTTAAATGAAGCATATGGGTGTGAATTTATTTTGGTGTTTACAAATAGCAAATAAAAGTCATCTCATCAATCTCATACAAGCATTATGACCTCTACACATAATCTCATTTGTACAAATTTCATATATGCTTTCCACATTGCGCTTTGCATTTAGTCCATCCATTTATAGACAAGATTCTGCAAACAAATAGCATAAAAATAAAAATAAAAAAAATACCAACCAAGTATACCGCTTTCAGTCTAACCATAAGAATTAAGACATAAGACCAAGTTTACTATTCCCACAGTATCATATGCCAATTGCATTGCAGGAAATCTCACTATTCATTTCCATTTCATCCGTTAAATGTTTCACCTCTTTTGGCAAAACATTAATTGCATAAGATGACATCATGTGCATTCAGCAATTAGCATGCATCAAATTCCTTTATGAAAAAGTACATTTTTAAAAAAATGAAACTACGACTAACTTGACTTTCCAGATATATATCACATCAGAAAACATCAAAACCTGTTACCTCAACATCTGCACCTCGATGGTAATCCATTGTCAAGGTTTCCGCTGTCCGCTTTCCTTCATCATAGCAGCTTCTCTCACCTATCCATTTTCAAGTTTACATGATAAACTCGTCAGATCAACTATTAACTAACAGATTAAAAGACACAAACTTTCAGCTAGAACCTTACCAATTGGATTAACATTTCCCCAATACGTCTCTTTCTGTGGATGCTCAAGTGGATCACCATAAACCTCACTCGTACTGGTAAGCAGAAACCTGGCCCCAATTCTCTTCGCAAGCCCCAGCATATTTAGTGTACCCATCACGTTTGTCTTGTGATCAAATCGTCAAAGTAAAGTAACAATAATAATAACACAATAATTCGAAAATATAAACAAAACCCACATTCAAAATCCAATCAAAAACTCACATTAAATCACTAAAAAACCAATAAATGCACCAACTTATACTAGGAATATAACGATAATGATATGATGATAATTCAAAAAAGGAAACAAATCCCAAATGCAAAATGTCAAATGTCAAATCCAATCAAACATCACATCAAATCACCAAAAACAATAAAAATAAATACACCACTTTGCACTTAAGTTATCAAAATTTGGAAGATTTAGAGATTCAATCATAGAAGTGAGTATTGTGCATATGCATAATGTGTATGTGTAATAATAACAATAATTCAACAAAATTTGGTAACTCAATAGTTCAAATACAGAAACAAATCCCAAATGCCAAATCCAATAATTAAAAAAAGGATATAATTGTCTTGACAGGATTGTACTTGTAATGCACAGGCGAGGCAGGGCAAGCCAAGTGATAGATCTGATCCACCTCCAACAGTATAGGCTCGACCACATCATGACGAATGAGCTCAAACCTCGGATTCCCAAAATGATGAACCACATTCTCTTTTCTTCCCGTAAAGAAATTATCAATCACAATCACATCATTTCCACGTTCAATCAGCTTATCAACAAGATGACTCCCAACAAATCCGGCCCCACCAGTAACCACAATCCTCAGCCTCCGCTGCCTTAGCGCCACCGGGACGCGGCCGACCTTGAAATACGACGTCGTCGAGAACGGGAACTGGTATTCGTGAGATGTGAAGGAGCGAGAGAGGGCGGAATTGGAGTCGGAAGGGGAAATTCGGGAGACGGAAGGCTGGAGGATGAAGAAGGTGGAGCCGATGAGGATTCCGACGAGGATGAAGAGGAGGCGCTGCTCTCTGAAGAGGTAGTTGATGGATCTGGGGAGAGATCTGGTCGAATGCTTCAAGGTTTTGGGGGAGTAAGGAGATGTCGTCGTCCCCGTCGTCGCTCCGGCCATCTCCTCGTCGCGGCGGTGGCTGACCGTGCACGATTGCTTGTGTAATTGCTTCATGATTTCTGTGACCTACAGGAACAAACACACCGCTGAAGCAGAGACTTGCGAGCTCTATGTGCGATCCTTCTCATTACTTCTTCTCCATAACCATTTTAGAGAGAGAGAAAGAGAGGAGACAGAGAGAAGAAGGCGTAGTATTTCTTCTTCTTTTTCTATCAATGGCGATTTACGGGATCTGAGAATTGGAGTAATTACTAAGGAAAAATGTTCTTTTGTTTATCTTTTTTCCTACCGGAATCCAAGAAGATTCTCTTTTTTTCGTAGGTGTTTGGTTAAAGATGGTGTCAACTATAAATTTAATTATAAACAGTATAAAATTTTTATATGTTATAGTAAAATAAAAAAATTATTACAGTATAAAGCTTTTATATATACAATAAAAACAGTTCTCACCGATGATTTCCATCACTAGCCAAACACTCTATCAATCTTTTTTGTTTTTGTTTTTAGAATTTTTGAAAATATTTTCGTACGTTTTTTGAGGTAAAAATTTAAAAAACATTTTCTAACATAATTCTCCAAAAATTCTTATTATCTAAAATAAAAATATTTTCACCTATTTTAAAAACAATACCAATAAGCCCTTTCGTTTTTTATTTTTATTTTTTCGATTCCCTACTTATCGTTTTACCGCACCAGTGGTTTTGCTACGTAATAAAAATATTTTGATGTTTTCGCCCTTAACGTACTTTTTTTATTCTTTGCTTGATAAAAACTTCTAATCCTTTAAAACTTAATGTTTAAAGTTACTCATTGCTCATAATAGTTAAGAAAACCAACATTCTTTAGTGAAAATTTTGTTTCACATGATTTTACGGTTTTGGTCTAAAACATAAAATCTTAACATTTTTATCCCCAAGACTAAAAATGACCGTTTTATACTAAAATATCTAGTTTTTTGCAAGGATTTAAACTTACAAAATCTCCTTAATCAAATTCAAAACATTTCATAACGTTTTTCTTTTAACGAAATTTTGTATTTAAAATCTCATAAAATTCATAACTTGAAATCGGTATAAAATTTTCGAAAACCGTTTATGACATTTTATTATTTCGATGAGATTTACAATTTTTGTGTTTTAAATTTTTTCAAACTCATTCATCTTCATGAAGTTCTTGAAAAGGTAGAACTGAAGTCAACATTTTTTTGGCTTGTTTCGATCTAAATTCGAGCTGGATTTCTTCACGAAAGTTGTCTGGCTCGATGTTTTCAATAAATTACGTCTTGAACTTATATAGTAATTTGGCCTCTAAAGGCCTTAAACATAAAATTCTTTTAAAAATACCCTTTAATGTGTATATATATATATATATATATATTGCATCTTAAATTATCCTCACTTTATTTTCTAAGGTTTAATCTCATTTAAACCTTTCCAATCATTTAATCAAGCACTTATTACATAAACACTACATGCCATAATATTTTCTTTTCATGCCATGGTTAAAATCATTTTATCAAGCACTTTAAGTGCTTAAAATACATAAAACTTGTTTTTCGACAAAGTTTATTATGATTTATCATTTTGAGCATAAAACCCTAGTTCATATTTCTCCATCCTCATCATCATCATCATTATAACATATCAAATAATCATGTTGTAGTGTCCTTAGTACATATCCTAGTCCATCAAAATTAAATGAAACACATTATATACATAACCATACACACATTCCATGAAAACATCAAACTTTTCAAAACTGGGGTTTAGGATTTATGAAGAGATTTCTCTAGCTCTTGTACCTCCTTCTTGATGCTTGAAATTCTAGCTAGTTCTCCTTATCATGAACTACTTTAAACTCCATCAAAAAACCTCCCCTTAAAACCCATAGAATAACACTAAGAACCCATAGTTTAAGATGGGATTTTACTTCCAAAGTTACAAAACATTGCTCATGAACACTTGAACTTGCATCCTTAAATGATTTGGAGGCTTAAATCATCAAAACCTTGAGAGAGAATCATGGGGAAGAGGTAGATTTCTCCGGTGAAAATGGGAGGATTTTTTGACTAATAAACCAACCTTTATTTCACTTAGGTCCTTCACTTTATTAAGACTCACTCTGGGGGTTTTTTTGCAAAGAAAACTTTGCTCCCCTCCACACATCTCATAACCAGTTTTCAAGGGGGAAAGGTGGAGCATTTTTCATCATAAAAGTGTCACTTTGGTTGAGATAAATGTGTAATTTCTAACCATACACTTAGTCTCACTAAAACAGATCACCAAGGACTTGAATGTCATAAAAATTTGGCTCCAAAACCACACATTACAGCCAGTTCTACCATGGAGAGATAGAAATCATACTGCAAAAGCGATGTAATGTAAGAAAACACACTGATAAAGTTAAACAATGTAGAAATTATACTACAGAAGTAAAGCAGTATAAAAATTATATTGTATAAAGTTAAGTAGTATATGAGATATGGATGAGTAAGGAATACTGTGTAAGTTTGCAATAGTATAGAAAATATACCGGCAGTATAAAAAATATTATCAATATAAAATTGGACTGTGTAAAAGTAAGTGGGGCCTACATGGTGACACCCCAAGGGAAGGAAACTTTATTAGTGTAATTTTTTATACAATATTATTTTAATACTGTCTAATTTTTCATATTTTTATACAGTATTTACCTTAAACTGTATTTTGTCTTAATATTTATTACAATACATTTTGTAACAGTTAAGCTTTTTAGCTTATTTCTACATCATTCATTTCTTGTTCAAGACTATGGCATGATTTTTAACCTTAAAAATCCCATTTTCACTTTTATAGAATTTATCATAAAAATTAGATTAAAACAATAATCCTTATGATATGTATTTTACTTAAAATAATCCTTTAATTATTGCATTTATAATGCACTAAAAAATACTTGGATGTCACATAATTAACAAGTAATGAAGAGCGAGCTACCTTGTTTATATATGTCTATCATTGATGGTAATGGTAGGGATGTGAGCTATTACACCAGCCTAACTTAATCATATAGCTAATATATAATTAAGCCAGATGGCGTTATATTTTATTGAACGGATACAATTATTTAAGAATATAATAGGCAAACTTGAATTTTTCAAAAACGTTGTAATTAACGAACATCTATGAGTCTATACTTATAAAAGATGAGCTGGCAATAAATATTTACAAATTACATCCCAAAATGAAACCCACCCAAACTATACTTATAATAATCCCATAGTAATTACAAGTATTAATATATGAAGCTTAAACCAAAGTGTGCCCACATAAGATCAGGAATGTCTATATACGTGGAGTTGTACCAAAATTTGTTGGTAAAGGCATGGGCTTGTATACATAGGAACCCCATTGATGGGGGTTGAGCAATCTTGTTCCAATACTCTCCTTTCTCCCTCTTGCACTTTTTTACCAACAAAGGACATGCAAATAATGCAAACTTTATAGAACTCTATTGTTTTCAATGACGCAGATGGCGTTACACTTGACTTCATGAAACCCTCTAATCTCAAGAAATTTGAGGGAGGGGCAGTTGCCCAAGTGGTGGCAAGCTGTAGCAGTATTTGCAATTATAAAGGTATAAATGCGTCATATTGTAGAAACCTTGTGCCTCCAAGGTTACTAATCCGAAGCACTTCCAAGGTTGCGTTGGGCAGTAGCTCGTCAAGCACAGCCCTTTCATGTTCCGTATCATTAGTTTTGTAATTATCATCGGTCTCTCAATTTGGCCTCCAAAGCGTCCTCTGCTTTTATTACATTAGGTAAATTCCTAATGTCAAGTTCTCATTGCTATTCGACGTCCAAATAAATGCACAATTATATATTTGAATGATCTGCAAAATTTACATCTACCTAGCATGTCAATTTAATTAATCTTTTTATGGTCCCACATCCAATATATGGATGCTTTTAAAATTATCCTTAATCACTTTACGGATTGAAATTTATCTGTTTGTGATTTTGCATTTACCTTCTTAAAGGCTCATGCAATGTTTGTGGATTCCATTAACGTTTTCATACAGTTATTTACACTTGTAACGTATTATGAATGTATAAGACATCATAAATTATTGAATTTCTAATAATCTTTTTGACTTAGAATATTCTTGTCTTGCCTTATGATCTCGTAAAGATCAAGGTCAATCTTGCATTCATGAGTGTTATGCTCATTATTTCTAAATTATGGTATTAAGTGTAACGCCTGTCTAATTTCATGTAACGGATTATGTTATGATAAATAACAACGTTAAATGTTATATTTATGATAAGTGTTATGATATATAATATAATAGACCATTACTTTGACTCATACATAAAATTATTGAACCATAAAATCTTGGTTTAGTAAACTGAGTAATTTTTTAATTATCCAAATATACTATCATGATATCATAGTTGCTATGTGTTTCATACAAAGAGCACATAATTGCAGTTCATAACATTATCTATTACTAAAATCTTATAGTTATTAAGACTTTCAAATTGTACGTTAATTGAAAAAATTTATAATTATAAATCATGATTAAGTCGCGATTTAAACTTGTGAATTTTCTAGACATTACATAAAATTTCTAATCTTGAATTGAATTCTTGCAATTTTCTAGTAGCTCTTACAAAAACTTAAACTTATAAACTCTGAACTTATACTTTGTTACCAATTAACGGCATAGTTATGAAACAATCCTTAATTAATCATATTTATTAATTTTTTAGATTTTTTCGGTTATTACAACAAGCGTCAGATGTAGGTCTTTGGCCCCCTACTCGAATCAGTTAGAGGGTGCTGCTGAAGTTTGTTTTGCGCTTGAAATTCGTCACGGATCGCTTTGAAGAGAAACCAGAGGCCTTAAAATTAGTGAGAATGATAAAAATGGTGAAGAGAAAAAGTTGGAGCGTAGGAGAAGGTCGGTGTTGGAGGAATTAATGAGGGAGTAGGACGAGTAGAAGATTAACAAAAAAGGATCATTTGGTTGTGTGAGGGAATGATTGTTAACATTTGATTCGAAGAAAATGCTTTCAAATTCACCCTCACACGATAGTAAAGTATTCCATTCTATCTATTTTGTGCTGGATTAAAGACAGAAGGGCCAACAACGCTAAAAAGAAAAAAGAACAGATTGAAGGAGCATGTTGCGTAAGCAAAAGACCTAAGCCAAGTTGGTTAGGAATTGGGGCACATTTTTGAGACCCTTTTTTTGATAAGAACCAACAAAAAAAGCCATTAAGAGGGAAAAAAAACAGTATTGGTGCGAGGAAACTTCAGGGGAAAAAGGAAAAAAAAAAAAAAAAACAACGTTACTTCAAAGAAAAGTTAAAAAAACAAGAGAGAGAAAAACAAATAACTAAAATGAAAGGGTTCAACAAATTTCCACAGAATGACCTGATGAAAGACTGAAGAGAGAAATAACGTGGAGGAAATTTCTAGGAGAGCTGCAACGTTCCTGGAAGATCAAAATTGTTAAACATCAAAATTGCATAATTTTACTTGTTAAATCACACCAAAAAAAAAAAAAAAAAAACGATAACAAACAAATACAAAATCACAAGTTAATTTTATACTAAAAAAGAGATGTTATGCTACTTGGCATAAGAAACAAAAGTTGGAAAGTTTCAACTATAATCTATTTAAACCAAGAACACCGTGGAATAGACAAACCATGAAATTGTCCCTAGCATATCATGCTCCTTAAAATTGTCCGGTTACAGACTTCACTTTTTTACTTGGACAAGTCAAATACAAAATAAAAAAAAAATCATAAAAGTAGGCATCGCTGGAAATAAGTATTCATGTGTCGTGTTTAGACTATCACGATTATAGCGCAACACGTTTAGTATGAGCACAAACATGATATGGTTAACAACATAAACAAAGCAAAGTCACCCACGTTCATTTACCAAATTTGGTTGTCCTATCGACTATTGAGAAAGCAAAAACCATACATGTCGTCAAAGTAAGGAGGCAATATATGACTAGACTTGCAACAAGTAACGGGGGGGGAAGAAGTCAAACTAATAGCTATTATTAACAAGTCAAAAAGAAGTAAGGAGCATAATACTGTTATGGTGAAAATGATTACCTTAAAAAATGAATTTCCAAGTAAAAACAAGCACGCTGAGTCAAGCAGCAAGTGATCGTATAAAAATATCTTACATTTACGTAATGTAAAACAATCCCTATCAAGAAAATACTCGGGTTTTCAAAAAATAAAAAAAAAATTACCGATGTCAACAAAATTAAATATGAGTAGGGTTGGGGAATGCAGTTGGAGCTACATTTGTAGTTCCAGCTAACTTTTGATTTAAATTTTGCGAGAAAAAAGAAGTTCTAACTGCATCCCCAAGCACCCTACGACTGCATCACTTGTATTTGCATGTTAACACCTTTCCAAAGCATGTAGAGGCAGGCAGTAAAGAACAAAATTTGCAACACCAATAGGGAAAAAAATAAAAGAGAGAGAGAGAAAGAACAAACGATAAATTAGTAGCCATTGTCAATGAAACAAAGAGAGGTAATGCGAATACATACTCTCTACATTGAAAATAGTCATGTCGCAGAATTAGACTTCTTTGTGAAAAAAACAAGTGCATTTAGTCAAATATAAAGTCATATAAAAACATTTTATAACTAACACGCAATATAAAACTGCCGAATGCATTTATCAAATTTTGTTTAGCAGTTGGTTTAGTATCTTCCTGACAATACAATGACAAGGTAAAGTGTCTCCACTCAAAAGACTGTATGGTTGAGAGAATATCATTTCAACTAATAATCAAGTCTTAAAAACACAAAAGCAGTAGTTGCATAAGTTGAATAGCAATAGTGATGATAATAGCACAGTCGTTTTTATAACATTATACAAAGGAATACTTTTTCATCAACGAAAAGGCTGACCTGACCGGTGACATCAGGCCCGATATAACCTTGAACTAATACATTTAATTGGAAATATATATATATATATATATATATATACACCTTTCATCTTCGTCAAATAATACGCTTGCGTATGCCTCTCAGCAACCCAGCATTCCATAAGTCAAATTGAAATAAGAAAAATAGAATTAAAGTATAGAGTAAGTACATAAAAACTTTTTTGTAAAAACCAAGTGCATATAGTCAAGTAGCAAAAAATAGATAAAAACATATTATAGTTGATACGTAATATAAAACAACCACCGCTAAGTTTGTTTATCAAAATTTTGTTTATCGATTGATGCAACATTTTCTTGGCTACACAGTGAAAAGGACAAGTGTTTTCACTCAAAAAACCGTGTGGTTAGAATAATATCATTTCAACTAATAATCAAGATTTAGTAACAAAAGCAGTGGTTGTTTAAATTGAATAAAATAGTGACAAGAATGGTAAGTCATTGTTGGAGGGAAAAAGGAATAATGAAATAACATGTAATGAAATTAACTATTTTCATTGTTGAACAAGGTATCTGATACACGCCCCTCCCCTCCATAGCTCCTTGTTCCAAACGAGCGGTATCAGAAGGAGATGGAAAAAATACCAACAATAAAATAATCTAAAACGTATAAGGATGCACCTCACAAGATTCTGTAGTTAATCATTTGCGGTCAACAAGAAGCACTCATAGAAGATTTGCACAAAAAATGTAATAATAATAACAATAAGAGCAGTAGCATTCACAGAAGATTTAATATTTTTGTAGTTAATTCTCAGGCAAGATCCATGTTATCCTTCAACATTGAATGTAATCATTAGAATATTTCTTAAGAAACAACTTAAGCTGCATAATTTTTTACTGAAAAGAATAACATTTTCTCACCAAAATGCCTACGTATGGAATCCTATTCTATATTTAATAATAGAAAAGTCTAAAACATAAAAAAATTCTAAAACGATGCCTATAACAAAGGATACCTTGTGTTTTGGACTATTGCACTTTCATACTTTCACGTTACTAATTTGTGCTCAATCTTAGCTTTTCTCAATCAATTGCCTATTTTGAGTTGTAAAATCATAAGAGTACCCTTGTTTTAATTAATGAGATATTACTTGTACCCTTTTTGAGGTATTACCTTTAGATTTTTTTTTTTTTTCTGGGTTGGTGTTTTTGGGATTGTTTTGGGGGTTTCAGAATATTCAGGCTTTGTTGTTTTATTTTTGCCAAGAAAAATTTTTTTTGCATGTTTAATGTTTTAACACGCAGTTGATGTTGTTAATTTATTGTTTAAGGTGTTAATTTTACTATTGCACTTTCATACTTTCACGTTACTAATTTGTGCTCAATCTATAGCTTTTCTCAATCAATTGCCTATTTTGAGTTGTAAAATCATAAGAGTACCCTTGTTTTAATTAATGAGATATTACTTGTACCCTTTTTGAGGTATTACCTTTAGATTTTTTTTTTTTTTCTGGGTTGGTGTTTTTGGGATTGTTTTGGGGGTTTCAGAATATTCAGGCTTTGTTGTTTTATTTTTGCCAAGAAAGAAATTTTTTGCATGTTTAATGTTTTAACACGTAGTTGATGTTGTTAATTTATTGTTTAAGGAGTTAGATATGATATACTCTTTTTCCCTTTTCCTCTGTATATAGTTGTTGTTTTTAGCATGCTGGGTTACGGTTTTTGTGTTTTTTGGGATGTTGGAGGACTGTTTTAGTGAGGCTTATAGCGGTCAAATTATGTTTGGTTACAAAGATAGAAGTAAATACCTCATCAATCAAAAAGGTTGTTCTTGAGATTTTACAAGTCAAAACGGACAATTAACCTGAGAAATGTTGTAGATTGGGGATAAACTAGTAATGTGAAAGTATAAAAGCGCAGCAGTCCAAAAAAGCAAGGTATAACTTTTTAATAACGTTCATAAAATGTAAAAACGAGAAAATTATCAAAATTATCAAAATTATCTGCCATTTCTAATATTTGAAATTATCAAAATTCAAGAGAAAATTTAAGAGAGGCGTTATGATTTTAGATAATTTACAGTAAAAACGAGTTATGAGCTTACGTTACCACTGATGTGCAATTCAAATTCCACGAGCAGTAAAAACTTCTAAGAAAAGTATTGGGGCATGGCCATCATGGTTCCAGAAAGACCAAGCAACACCTGGAAATTAGTAAATCAAGCACGACTAAATTTTCTTAATTTAATGTCAAAAATGAAAAATGAATAAAAATAAGGGAAAAGAAAAGAAAAGAAAAAAAAAAGAAGCAACACCTGGAAATTAGCAAATCAAGCACGACTAAATTTTCTTAATTTAATGTCAAAAATGAAAAACAAATAAAAATAAGCAGGAAAAAAAAGAGAGAGAAAGAAACAACAATTACGCTTCATAAGAATTAAGTTTTGGTTATGCTAGAGTGCCGAGAAAAATCAAATTAATTATTTGGTTGACCAGGAATCAGTATATTATTTTTGAATGGCCATGAAGCTACTATTAGGTGGCTCTTACTTTAAAGAGCTGTCTCCATAAAATATGA
Source organism: Artocarpus hirsutus (assembly GCA_946598075.1). NCBI lineage: Eukaryota > Viridiplantae > Streptophyta > Magnoliopsida > Rosales > Moraceae > Artocarpus > Artocarpus hirsutus. The sequence goes on along the minus strand of CAMOHE010048984.1, from coordinate 22,455 downwards.
AAAGACAAGTAAATAAATTCAGGATACCTACATTGATTTTTATAATAGTCTTGCTTTGGAAAACTTACCGGCAATTACAGATCCAGCAGCCAATTTTCTGCATCCACCACGAAAGAAAACTCAAAAACACTTGCATATTCATCATCCAAATGCACAAAAGATGGTTCCTTGTTTTGCTAGAAGACAATACAAAGGATCAGTAACACAACACAATAATAGTGTGGCTAATGAAGACAACTTATTTCTACTACATTTGTTCATTAGAAAACTTAATTTTACCAAGCCCACGAGCAACGCTTCTGTATAAAGTATGCAGGGAAGTTGTAGATATGAAATCCCAAGCAGAAGCGTGAGAATCTCTGTATCAATGGTAAGCATAATTTTAAACCGTAAGCATTTCAGTTAGGAAACAACAAAACTTCGTAGACAAAGGCAGTGGCAATATAAGTTTTGAGAAAGAAAAACAATACCTGTTTCCTTCGTCAAATATGATATACACCAAAACTATACATGTCCTCCTCATCAAATATTATTTCTGCAATATGCCTCACCAGTCTCTGTAGCTTCCCATTCCATTAGTCGCTTTGAAGAATAATAAAATTATTATAGTATACAACAAAATTTGCAACACCAATATAAATAAAACTGTTTTGTAAACACAGAAGTGCATTTAGTCAAGTAGCAACTTGTATTAAAACATCTTATAGTCAAAATATAAAAATAACTACTAAATTTGTTTTTTAGATTTTGATTGGTTTGGTTGATCCAACGTCCCCCTAAGTATACAGTGAAAAGGTCAAATGTTTCCACTAAAAAAACTTTATGATTAGGAAAATATCAGCCCAACTAATCATCAAAACTTAATAAACAGTAGTTGTTGTACAATTTGAATAGAAATATGATGAAAATAGGATTTATTACATAAGTGCTTTTCTTTTATCAACAAAAATTAGCTAACTAGTAATATCAGGCTCTATCTATCAAGTAACCTAGACCCAAGATATATGTTTGAGGATGAAAAACTATACCTGCCGTCTTCATCAAATAATATGCTTGCTACATGCCTCTCAGTCTTCGTGGTCCATCATTCCATATGCCATGTCAAATTAAACAATAACAATAAGTATGAGTAATTAAAAACTGTTTTATAAACACAAAAGTGCACGTAGACAAGTAGTAACTTGTATAAAAATGTCTTATGGTTATAATATAAAATAACTACTAAATCTGTTTTTTAGATTTTGTTTATTGGTTGATCCAGCATCTTCCTGACTATACAGTGAAAAGGGCAAGTGTTTTCACTCAAAAAACTGTAAGGTTAGGAAAACACCATTCCGACTAATTATCAAGACTTAGCAAACAAACGCAGTAGTTGAATAATTTGAATAGCAATAGTATGTTATAACATTATATTAACCAATCAAGATAGCGATATCAGCCGTCAATTGTATTAAGGAATGAAGATAGGAATATCAAGCCTTCCATAACAGGCCCTATCATGCAACCTAAAGTGAAGATATATGATTTAGAAAGAAAAAGTATACCTTTCGTCTTCGTTAAATATTACACTTGCTATATGCCTCCCCGCAGCCTATCAATCAAAAAAGTCAAATAGAACAATAATAAATGTATTAGAGGTAGCAAACAACAAAATTAGTAACAGTAATGAAAGAGAGAGGGAGAAGAAGAAAACGCAAAACTTCAATGTAAACACAACAGCACATAGTCAAGTAGTCAGTTATATAAGAAGATCATATAGATAATATGTAAAAAGAAAATAAATAAATAAATAACACACACACACAAACAAAACAAAACAACTACTAATTTTGTTAATCACTTGATGCGGCATATTCCTGACTATACACTGAAAAGGGTAAGTGTCTCCACTCACAAAACTGTATGGTTAGGAAAATGTCATTCAAGCTAATAATCAAGACTTAGTAAACAAAATAAGTAATTGTGTAATTCGAATAACAATAGGGAATAGTGATGACAATAACATCTAATTTTTATAAGCTTATATTAAGGAAATTTTTTTATCAATAAAAGTTAGCTGGCTAGCAATATCAACTCTATCATGCAAAATATTGAGTAAACAAAGAGAAGTAACATGTAATATAAGACAATCGCTAAGTTTTTTAATTAAAATATTGTTTATTAGTTGACATAACATCTTCCTGACTATACAATAAAAAGGGTAAGTGTCTCCACTCAAAAAACTGTATAGTTAGAAAAATATCAGCCCAACTAATCATCAAAACTTAATAAACTGAAGTAGTACTCGTACAATTTGAATAGAAACAGTGATGACAATAGTATAAGTCATTTTTATAAAATTATTATATTAAAGATCTGTGAGACATAAAATATAAAAAGACAAGGAAATAAATTCAGATTACGTACATTCAAATCTTTGAAGGACTATAGTCGAAGTAGCCAGTGCCATTTTCACCCAGCATTTTTCCAAGAGCAACCTGCAATGATAGATTTCGGCATCAAATAACAAGACCTCAGAAAATCAAATCTCTATGTACATTCAGCTATATGCACACATATACGTAATTAGAAAAGAAGGTGAAAATTAATTGCAATCTCTATTTTTGTTTTTCCACAGCTTCTTAACATTTGTATAAAATTGGTAATTACATGCTAAATATAGTAGAATATATCTATATTTATATATAGATGTCTTCTCAAGGAAACAAATTTATTCAATTTCAAGTCAGAGCATGTATTATGATGATTGGTGATTTAGCAACAACTCTTGATAACATATTTGACACCGGTGTACATAAGAGCTACATTTGACAGCTAAATAGATAACATTGTAGAATACCAAAAGACACCACATATGAATAACTTCCTCCCCACAAGAATTTCCATGCAAATATGCTTAGTTTAGTGCATTTGTCCATCAATGTATCCAAAGAGAAGAAGAGTGGTACTAGCAAGTAGTACAATATTATGACATCTAACTTTTCTATGAATCAAAAGTTTTTTTTTTTTTTTCATAAGAAACAAAACTTTCATTGATTAAAAGAAAAATATGACAACATTTTGGATGGACAAGAAATCCATCAAATAATACAAAACCACCATAAATCCTAGACTATGTGTGTCAATTCTAAAGAACTTTCACAACACAAAAATTAACCAAAAACTATTCCTCTATACCAGTAAACACAAACCAAAAAAACACAAAGCTAGTCCAATACGTCCCTCCAACTTTGCAGAATCAAGAATAATGGGAAATCCATAAAGGTTGTGTCTGTGGACACCCAAAGAGAGGCCAGAAATTTAGCCTTCTCAAAATCAAAAGTTAATGGTGAATAGGAATAGCTGCAAATCTAAAGTTAATTTCAAATTAGCTACAACTTGTACAGTTCAACTTATCTTATAAATAGTTTCTACCATTTGACTCCACAATCATGAAACACCATGATTCTTGATTTTCGACTGCATATTCTTAAATGGGTTCAACCACCTAAGTCCAAGATTCCTAATCACCACAATTCTTGAATCAATTATACATATGACTGATTAAGTCCAATTATGACTACACAATTATCAAGTGTTTCTCCTACAATCGTATAACATCACATGATTCGTGAATACGGGATGTCATGAAACTAGAATGATAAAATAATCATATTCAATGGAAAACATAAACTCGGGTGGAATTCAATTTTTAAGAAAATCACATCATGTAAGTTTAACAATTGGGTGAAATAGACCTACATCATAAGTTTTTGAGTGAGGCAGATCCAACCATTTACCCTAATAATTCTAATAAACTTGGGCACTATAAGGCTATGATTGTATTTGAGAAATTCATTTTACAAATTGGAGAAAATTGTATTTAACCTATCTTTTGCAAAACCTACTAAAGGGTAGACCAAAAGTGTTCGCAATAAGACTTAAAAGCTAAAGGTAGAGTACTAAATTATCAAAACAAAAGTTTGATTGATCTTTATAATAGTCTTGTTTTGGAAAACTTACCAGCAATTACAGGTTTAGTAGTCAATTTCATGCATCCACTGTAAAAGAAAATTCAAAAACACTTGCATCTTCATGATCCAAAAAGACTACATGATGCCAGATCTCATAGTTCCTCGTTCTGCTACAATACAATACAAAGGATCGGTAACACAATATATGAATAATTTGACAAATCAAAACGTCCTATTTCCACCAAGTTCATTCACTATAAAAACTTAGATTTACCAAGTCCATGAGCAATGCTTCTGTATAAAGTATGCTGGGAAGTTGCGGACATGAAATCCTAAGCAAAAGTGTGAGAACTCCTGTATCAACAGTAAGCATTTTATTCAGGAAACAGAACTTCGTAGACAAGGTCAGTGTGGTTATATCCATACAGTTTAATTGGAATCAAGAATTAACTTCAATTAAGTAACGACTTACATTACCGCTGATGTACATTCAACTCCATTAGCACAAAAAGTTTCAGAGAAAGAAGGATTAAGGCATGGCCACTGTGGTTAGAGAAAGCAACACGTAGATCAAGAGGAGTGGGAAAGCATAAGCAAACTTATGTTAGGATAAAGATGGTAAATATGTGAATTTACTATATACGCACATACAAAACAATGAACAATAGAGAACATGTGTTAGTTTATGTACGTCCTTGCTCCAAATTACTCTAAAGAAATGAAAAGGCTCATTCCACAACCTTACAGGACACTAAATTTACTTAATTTCATAGTCAAAAACTAAAACAAAAAATTCTTCAGAAAGAACACAAAAAAAAAAAAAAAGGAAATTCAAGAAATAAGAAATAAAGCCACATGGAAAGACCCAGCAACGCGTTACTACAATTTTTTATAAATGCGTGTCAGCTTCACTGGAGGTCTTTAAACAAACTTCACTGGAGGTCTTTATATCTCTATTTGACCAAAAATTGTTATACGTGGTTCTCTCTCTCTCTCTCTCTCTCTCAAACAATTCTTAAACCCAACATTACTATGGCCTTTATGCAGCATTTGAAAACTTGCATTCAGTGGGTTTTTTTCTACTTTTTCTCTAGAGTAACTTTGCCAAATATGATACTGTGACATTCGTCAAAAAAAGGTGAGAGAGAGGGAGAGAGACTAACAGATGATTAAGAATAAGATGAAAGAAGAGAAAACAAGTACTAATTTCTTACCCGATTCTTCGGCCATATGAGCTATTAATATCCACAAGTGGGTCCTCCTCAAACTCTGAAGGAGCCTAAGCGTAAGCTTCTTCTTTCTATACATCCATGCCTTTTGGACTCAAAATCTAGAACCAACGTGGTAGAAAAACAAACAAACTTTGGTTCAGACATTTTGACAAGCATCTTGTTATCAATAGAGAATTTTACCAATTTTATTAGACTCAAAGAAGTACGACCGCTCAAAAACAATATAGTATAAGAACATATTTCAGAGGAATTGCACGTCCGTCTCTAGAAATAGACGAGATTTTGTCGAACACCTTATCCCACCTATAAATTTGGAAATAACCCGTTATTATGCTGACAACAAACCCTTTTAAAAGAATTTGCTACATTCAAATTCAATCCTTCAATACACAAGACAAAGAAAAGAGATTATGATAAAATTGCTCAACGATTAAAAAGAAAAACAAACAACAAAAAGGCAAGGACACGGCAAATTTTAAAGTCTATATAGTGAAATGAATGGATATATATATATACACATATATATATATATATAAACAAAATTTTCATCCGAAAACCAGAAAACAAAGAAAGACGAGATGAATGATGAAAAACTCAGTAAGCAAAAAAAAAAAAAAAGGAAATACCTTTACTGTGTTGGATCCATGGTTATGCATAATTGGTTTTTGCCAAGTTTTCTCGCCCTAATTTAGACTTACCAAAGGGAAAAATGAAATACCCAAAATAGAAAAACCCAGTTTTAAGGTCTTCCATGGCAGAAAATGTGCGAAGGATCGCCAGAAAGAGAGAGAGTTATGGGGGTTTAGTGTGCAACGGTAATAATATATGCATTGAAAAGGAATGAGGGTTATGGCGGTTTAGTGTGCAACGGTAACAATATATGCATTGAATAGGAATTAAACTGCCCGTTGCATGTAAGCGATCCATAGACTAGCTTTTTACGTAAGCTACTTTCCTTACTTCCTCTTTTTTTTTTTTTTTTTTGGGTGTTTTTCTCCCTCTGTCTCTCTTTTTTATGGAAGGCTTATTTTTTTAAGTTCTTGAGGATAAATTTACTCAAAAAAATCGGGGTAAAAATTTTGGGATCATAGAGCTTTTTTTTTTTTTTCCACATTGATGAGGCACGTTATTAGTCCCTTTTTCCACATTGAAGAGTCACGTTTTTTACGACACCCTCAAATTCTATAAAAATAAGATAAAATTACACAGCAAAGGGTTTAATGTGATCTTTGGTTGAGTTTAAACCAAAATCTTTCATTGTTACGGTGTTGTTAGGAAAAAGTATGTTACAATATATAGCTATTACATACTATAACATTTTCAATCAAAATTGATTTAATCAAATTGGCCACAAAACATGGTTATTATCTATGTTTTTCTTTAATGAGACAATTGACCTAATTATGTATATTGAATTGAAATATGACTTTAATTTGTAAAAATTCTACAAATGTCCCATAATGATATCATTAAAATTATTTATATGTAATTATATAGTACAATATGTAATATCATTAAGATAATTACTATATCATTAAAGATATTTTTAAAATATTTTGAATATTGTGTTATATTTTAATTTCATAATATATATATATATAATCATAGTTATCATATTAAGCAATTCCCGAAATCATAAAATATTACATTGTAGTTTGATACTCAAACCCAACAGACCGCAAGATTCTCGGAGCCCTTTTCATAGTTGGGCCAAACTAATGGGTCCATTTCATTATACATCCTAGTAAAACCTTTCATATTATCGCCTCTACGAAATCCCTTTAATAGTGTCGTCTCATAAAGGCGTTTTTCAATTTAGTATCCTCAGTGAGATTCTTATCATATTATTGTCTCAAAGAGTTTCTTAACCTTAGGCCCTTTCCAATTTAGTATCCTCAATGAGATTCTTATCATAGTATTGTCTCAAAGAGTTTCTTAACCTTTAATTTCAATATTCTAAGCATCAAATCTTACAATTTTTCAAATAAGCAATCTCAATAAGAAAACCATGCCGTTCAAATAACATAAAAACAATTTCCTTTCAAATGTGCTTAAAAGACTTGCTAAATTCAAGCATTATTTTCATATGAAATTACAATAAAAAGCAAATCTAAATGTACTGTTTTTCTTTGTGACGGTTTTAAGAAGAATTTCTAATCACCCTTCATCAATAGAGAGCAATAGGAAGGGTATGAATATCCCCTTCAATACTTCAGTGTAGTAGAGGGATCCTCAGTTACTAGCCAAGTCCCAAAGTGAGAGCATCAAGCTTTAAAGAAAAAAAAAAAGCAACTTTTGTCTTGTATGCAATCGTTGAAGTCTACAATCTACAGCTGACAGCACTAGATTATGTCAATTGGCTAAGTCTGCATGTGTATATAATCTACTTATGACAGCAAGAGAAAGAAATTTCATTTTTTTGCTGGCCATGTACAAGAACAACACGTGCCCTTGGGATGTGTACAACCATGCAAATTTAGAGAGTAAATAGCACTTTAAAGAAAAATTGTTTTGACACGTACCCAAATGCAAAACTAGCTAGAATATTTCAAAAAGAAAGAAAAAAATATATATGTATATGTACACTAAAATAAATATCAGACACATATAATCTCATTGATGCTAAGCAAAATTTGATTCCCATATCAAAATAATAATTTTGTTTGGGGGTATTGTAGACGATAAATCTACAGTTAAGTACGAAGATGTCAATTTAGATTGTTTGTGCTTTATTTAAGAAACTTAAGTCCTCAGATCACCGTTTATTAGACTTATTAGCTCTTAAGTGAATGTTCAAGATCAAATTACATTATGTAAAATAAAATAGAACTGCAGAAAAAATAATACCACACGCAAAATTTATAGTGGTTCATTCTGTTAAAAGAGCTACGTCCACTATTTTTAACTATTATAAGGATTCTGGGTACAGATTACAAGAGAGCTCAAAGAAAAGATGAGAATGCAATTAGGCAGAGTCTCTGTATGTTCTTCTGTCTGTTTTGTGATGTAGAAGCTAGCCCTTTAAATAGAGCAAGGATGAGTCGTGATCTCCAAACCGTATGGCAAAGTGGGATAATGCACTAGTGGTAGCTGCAATAGCAAGACATGTAGCGACCTGTGATAGGCGACAAGAATCGTGCTTCTCCCACATTTCGGTTCATGATCAGACGTGTTAGTAACCGCCAGTTTGTGTTGATAACTGTCAACTTTTGCTGATTGATCTAGTCGAATTGACACTTGCAGAGGAATCGACTTACCAGTTGATGTAAACCCGAATACCTATCATAAAGTAGTGAACCGATCAAACAAACCAATACGTCAGTTTGATTATCTTTTCTCATGTCACTACAGAGTCGCTTCGATCCATTAGACTCGTTACATTCACCACTGTGGGCTATCTGGGCCTGTAGGCAATTTGAGCCTGACTAAATTGTACCTCAACAGTTAACCCCTCATTCCTTAGTCAATATAATCGACTACAAAAGTGATCAGATGTCCAACTTCAGCCCAATGGCATGCCAACTATATCAAAGTTTCGTGATCACACTTGACTCGTCGCCCTTAATTGGGAAATCGTGATATTCAACTGCCTGTAACACATGTCATGAAGCGATTGGGAGAACCCAAAATATCCCTGCACTGCTGACGTATGCACTGATTCGAAAAGACACTGCTTCGTTTTAAGCGGGAACTAGAAAAGATGCGAAATCTTAGCCTTTAGATTAATCTGCTCTGAAATGATCTCAGCCATCTATTGTAGTCCTTCAGACAACATAAAACATGTTCTTTTCTCTTTCCTCTCTTCATTTTGCTTTCTTCTTCAAAACTAAGGTGATTTTCCTCCATTTTCTTGAGTTCTCTAGCGATTTCTAGGCAAGATTTCTCTTCTCCTTTTTGACTTTCTTGCGATTTTTTTTTTCCATAATCTTATTTCTCTTCCAATTCTACTTCATTTTCTAAGAAAATCAATGATTGCCTAACTTGTTTGGCTATCACGAGTTTTAGAACTCTCACGAACTGTTGAGATTCTTTAGATTTTAGGATTCTTAGCTTCTTGATCTTCAAAACCCTAGATCTCCCTTCACAAATTTATTATTGTGAAAATGTCAAAGGCGGTTATAATTGACTTGAGTTCGAGCAGTAGTGACAACTCTTGGTCGAGCAACGAGGAGAGGGAACTGGATGAAATGATTCGTCAGTAATCCATAATCAAATCAAGTTTGAGAATCGATAGCACTGGGACCAGCCGAGAGGCAATGAAGCCAGGGGAAGAGCAAAATCAGCCAGCGGGTCCTTCAAAGAGAAACAATCAAATTGAATCGCTTAAGAAAAGGAGGTACATTTCTCCCACTAAATGAGTATCATTTTTTACAAAGAATTCAGAGTCTCTCTTGACTGAGGGGGATTTGTTGTAACACCTGTTGATTTTCATGTAACGGATTATGTCAATTAGTGACGACGTTAAGTAATTTCTTTGTTGATATGTGTTTTGATATATGATATAATGATAGTAACCATTTTATTTTAAGTGTTATGATAGGTGACGGTCATGCGGAATCGATATGCTCAAAATGTTCATGTCATTTATGTCGTGTGTTTAATAATGATTTTGTGATAATTTAATGCTTTGATGAATTTTAGTATTTTAATGCAGATTGGCAGGCTGAACCTTCAAGTTGGGTAGGCCGAATTGTCCCTCACGGAACAGCAGATCGATAGAATTTCATCGGCAGGCCGGACCTCATGCATTCGGCAGGCCGAACTGTGCTGTCGGCAGGTCGATGACAACTGACGAGCAGTCAGCAGAAATCTCTTAAAATTTGTGACAAGCATGATTATGCGATTGGATAATGATTGTTGATTGATTGGCATATTTTTGGATTAATTTCCTCATTTTAGGAAACGAAATGTTTGACTTTTTGGTTGATTGGATTAATTGAATATGGTTTTTCCTCTTTTGAAATTGTGAAATATGGTAAGTAGAGCTAAATCAAATAATTTTCCTTAATTCCCTCCATTTTCATGTGTAATTGGCTAATTTTAATCAAAGGATTTATGAAATTATAGTACAAAAATTCCCTCTCATTTTTCTCATTCACGTGAATTTCACACACTCAAGTTTCTCTCAGACATTTTTCTTTTCTCTCTCTCTTTCTCTACACGTTTTGTTTCTCTTGCTCCTCTATTTTTCGTGCAAATACTTAAAAGAAATATTGAATTTTTGTTGGGTAAATTCAAGGAAGCTTGAGAAGAAATTGTTTGAGGTAAGAGACTCTTCTCGATAATGCTGAAATTTTTGTTACCCTATAATCCAACCACCATATCTTTTCCTACAAATTTCTAGTTGTTCTGAAATTTTAATATGTTATCCATGTATGTGTTATGTGATGTTCCTCCAAATTTTACGATCATTGGATTTTTCTATAATAAGTTATGAATTTTCTTCTCTCTGCCAATCACAGAAAAATATTGCTAATTGTTTATGATGCATTTAATGTAGCCTTTTGTTCATAATGCAAATGAATGTTATTTTGCACGAAATTTGGCAAATATATTCATGTATATGTTAAATTATGGACTGAAAAGTTTGGTGATGATTTGATTAATATTTTATGTGTTGTGAAATTTCATTAAGACTAGTTTTTTTGACTGTTTTATCATAGAATTAAGGGATTGTTATTGGGTGAAGTTTTTCTATGATTTAATGAATTTATTTGATGATGAAATATTTTTGTGTTTCTATATTTATATGTTAAAAAGGGGTGTCATATGAATTTTAGAGTCATAATAATTTTATTTTAAGTACTGGAATATGATAAATGCATGTAACTCACTGTCTGACACATTGAAAGTTAATATTGTCACTGCCTTCTAGTGCACGGTTGGACTATTTTGGATTTTATTTGAAGGTGATTTTTGACTATAATGTAATTTTAAGTGTCTGTTATATGTAGTATTTTTATGGAATTATTTTAAGATATAAAAAAAAATATGTTAATTGCCATTTTTAATGAATGTATGACATGAACACAATATGAAGTGAGCACATCGAGACCGCTCATCACCTACAAATTAAGGTTAAGTAAGCTTATTAAGGTAAGTACATTCTCACCTGTAATATGATATGGATTGTAAAAGTATGAAATTATGTTTATGATGATGATTTTACGATGATTTCATTTTGTTTCACATATGAAAGATTTGAAGTTCAAAAGTTCTACATGTATGATGATGACGTATTTCAAAGAATGAAAGTATAAATATGTATATATGTATCACCTAAATAAGTGCTATAAACCCTATGTTATGATATGTTTATGTTATGATGTGATGTTAGGTTTGGGATTAGCTACCTCTCTTCTCTCATGATGGCGCGCCTATAATTATGTTAATGGTGCAACACTTGGGGCCTTAATATAAAATGAATTATGTTTTAATATGGACGATGTAATGAAAGATATGTTCCTTATGAAATTATGCCTAGAGCACTATTATGATGATGATGATAATGATGTTCATAAAATGTTTTAAGTTGTGAGATAGAAATGTACTTACTAAGCATTAGCTTATTCAGTTGTATATCATGTTGTAGATAAGGGTAAAAAGGTAATGGAATAGGTGAAGGGCAAGGAAATGCGTGTGAGCTAAGCAAGATGGATTGAAAATGGAAGACGCCAAGGAAGAAATTTTAAGAATTTATGAACTATGTTTTATTTTCAGAGTATACTTATTTTTTGCACTTTAAGATATTGGAACTTGTTTTAAATTAAATTGGATTTTTGACAAACGATCGGCCTGTCGACCATTACTGGTCGGACTGTCAATGTATGAATCGGCCTGTCGATTACCCTATACCAGCCTGCCGATCTTATCAAATTTTGAAACCTTGTTTTGCAAAGCCTCGGGTGGCTTGTTGAAGGTTGACCTTCGACCTACTAGACAACTTCGGCCTGTCGAATCCACAAGTTCGGTCTGTCGAACTGTGAGTGTAGTTTTTCAAGGATGTTTTAAAAGTTATTCAATTTTACATTAGTATTGATAAACTATTTAAAGGATGTTTATGATCAAGTAAATTATTATTATAAAAATGGATTAAGTTATTGAATATTGATTTTAAAAAAATGTATGCATGGATCCTGGTTATGTTTTCAAATTATGTTTTGAACAAATAGTTTATCTTAACATAAAAGTATTACGAAATTAATGTAACGACATTTGTGACGTCTGAAAGAGGGCGTCACATTTGCTGACACTTAAGTCGAAGTATGGAATCCCATCCTTGGTCGAAATGTGTTTGCCTTATCCAGAGGAACAAGCAAATGCACAAAACGATAACTGGTTTTATGTATATACAAAGTGGTTTGAACTTGGTCTTCGTCTATCGATACTTGAGTTTATAATTGAGATCATCAGTCATTTCGACATTTCCATGGCTCAATTAATGCCAAACAGAATTCAACTATTGATAGCCTTAATGGTTCTAATCAAAGAGGCTGGGATCGACTTTGATATTTACGACTTCCTCCAATGCTACTACTTAAAGTCGAACAACAAGAGCTCTGGTTGCTTCTATTTTGTGTACCGTCAATAGAAGCAACTGATAACAAAATTCGTTAGCGTAGATAGGCACTGGGAAGAGAGATACTTCTTCATGTTGATAAACTGTGATTCTTTCGAACTAACTACTCAATTCCCATTTCCATTTGCTTTTGGTCACATTGGTAAGCATCAATACTTGCATTTATTTCAAGCAGTAATTCCAATTGATTTTAAAAACTATCTTTTTTGCATATTACGAGTTGAATCATCTAGCTCTGATCGGTGAGAGGTTCCAAGCGAGATTAGATGCACTGTTTGCTCTACAAGGACAGACTTGGATCGAAATCTCACAACTTGATCGACTTGGGAAGTCATCAATTTGGAAGTGCTTTAAAGAAATCCCAATAGGTATTCCTATTCAATTTCCAAAATGAGTCGATTGGGTTTTTATATGCCACGGTGCACTTTAGCGATTGTGCAGTCTATCCAAATATATTACTCCTCTATCTGATGAAGACACTATTCTCGTAGAAACCGCTTTATCGACAATGAAGGTGACGTTGCCTTCAGTTAGCGAGTTAAGGAAGAAGAAAGCTGCAAATAAAGCAATGAAGAAAAGGCGACTAAAACTGGCTAGCCTTCGATCTAGAAAAAGGCAGCCCCTCCAATCGATTCATTCGATCCTCCTCCTCCTCCTCCTCCTTTTCACATACAGCCCCCACCACCGAAGAGAAGAAAATGGACTGGACCTTCCACTCCTACCAAAGAGTCGAAACAAGGGCTCTTGGAAAAAACCCTTGATGCCCCTAAGGACATCAGCATCACTCAAGACAAGGAAGCAGCTACGAGGGCAACAATAAATTTTTACTTCACCAAGGACAAAGAAATTTTAGATGAGAAGTCGTTTTCTTGGCTATACAACGAATCAGCTACAGCCATGGGATAGGTAAATCATGAAATCTTTTGCAGACTGAACGAGTTCATTTAAATCGATTCATACTAAACTTTCCTGTCATACAGGCTTTTTTGCTTCACAATTTCTTTGCGAACAAAGCTGCTCACAAGTACGAACAGGAGCTTCTGAAAAATAAGAAGCCTGAAGAAGAGCTTAGGAAGGTCAAGTCTGAGAAGGACGACAAGAAAAAAAAAACTCAATGATGCAGCCGACGCTCTGAATAGGTCAAATGTAAGGTTGCTGAGCATGGGCAACAACCTTTGTCTGGCTTAGGAGAAAATTAAATATCATAAGAAAACAGTGGAAGATAAGGACAAAAATATCAAGGAGATTAAAAAGCGGTTGCTCGAGGTCCATGGCACTTCCTCCTTGAAGGCACGGCTCAAGGCTTTAATATAATTCAAATTAGGCAAATTCAGCGCCGAAGCAATCGACGAGGAGATCAAGGAACTGAAAGAGCTGCTATCAACAGATGACTCCAATGTTCAGATTGTCGATGCCAGTGAGTCAAACCGAAAAGATGTCTTGGATGAACTTGTTGTTTCTAAAATAAGAAGCGACAAGCCGACAACGGGCGACAAAGTCGTCGAGCCCCCCATTGTTGAATCCATCGATAGTGAAAACGTCTAAATTATAGAAGGAGAAGACTCTTAGGAAAATTTGTTTCATTGCTTTTTTGTTTCTTCACATTTGAACAATTAGTACCTTTATTTGTATAATTTATATCAAGCAGCTTCATTTTTTTGAACAACATTTAGAATTAAATTTAACTTCACATTGATCTAGCTTTAAATTAATCTTGCTCTATAATACGTAATTGGCTATCAAGCACTTGGTCAATTCCGATAAAGAAATTAAACCATCATGCTAATACATAATAAATTGATTAGCGTGGCAGAGAGAAGCCATGAAAATCACGAATCATTGACAGTATTTAGTTAAATCCTAAAGGATCAATGTATATCGTACTGAGCCATTATGATGGCTTATAAAAGACTCTTAATGAGTTGATCGAGCCATGGGTTGGTCGAAGCTATGAAGATGACGATGTGAGATCAAACTCTAGGAGAGTTGATTGTATGAAGTGTTAGATTGAGCCATGAAGATGGCGATGTAAGAATTAATATTGAAGTTAACCACGCTAATAGCATGAAAGCTCGTTTGGGTCGAGTTGATCGAGTTCAAAGTTGAGCCATGAAGATGGCGTTTCATGAATGGATTCGAATCGAGTTGATCGAGTCCAAAGTTGTTTTCAGATTGAGTTGGTCGAATTTTATTAGCTATGATGGGGGCATTGTAGTTGTTTTTTGATCGAGCTGGTCGAATCCAATTAGCCATGAAGATGGCGTTGTAAGCTTGTGTTCGAATCGAGCTGGTTGAGTCTGATTAACCATGAAGACGGCATTGTAAACTTGTGTCTAGATCGAGCTTGTCGAGTCCGATAAGCCATGAAGTTGGCAAGCAAAAATCTGTGAGTTGAGTTTTGAAACTTTTTGATGGTAAAACCCTAGAAAAATAAAATTTAAATTAATAAAGTGGCTATACCCGTTTATAGTTCACAAACTGCCTGCATACCCTTGTGTAGGGATCAAGCCAAATGTAGTTCAATTACATGAAGAAAGAAACTTAGAAGTGTTAGACATAGTACTTCCTCAAATGATGCGTGTTTCAATGTTTAGTAATGGTTGATCCATCCAATTTCTCTAACTTATAGACCCCGTCTCGAACGACATACTGAACTCGTTAAGGACCTTCCTAGCTAGCAGCCAATTTCTCAGTGTAAGCTTCTTTCTTATTCTAAAAAACTTTCATGAGTACGAGTTTGCCCTCCTGGAACGTCCTGACTTTCACTTTCTAGTTATAATACTTGGTGGCTGCTTGTTAGTAACATCCAAGGTGATAGAGGGCTTTATCCCTCTTTTTGTCTATCAAATCCAATGCATCCCGCAACATTTTGTCATTCTTTGCTTCATTCAGGAGCGAATAATTGACTCGAAGGTCTTGAGCGACTACCTTCGTAGGAACGACAGCTTCTATTTCATACACAAGCGAAAAAGTGGATTCGCCAATAGCCCTTCTCGGAGTCGTTCGGTTGGCCCAAAGCACCATAGGGAGTTCCTTGACCTAATGCCCTTTCCTAGCCTCCGGTTTCTTCTTCAAGTTCTTCACAATCATTTTATTTGTCACTTCTGCTCGTTCATTTCCTTGTGGGTACCTTGATATGGAGAAGCTTAAAATAATGTCCTAGTTGTGACAGAACTTCTTGAAGGACGAGGAGATGAATTGGGAGCCATTATCGATGATGATCTCCCTTGGCACTCTGAACCGACAGATAATATTCTTCCTAATGAATCTTTCGACATCTTGCTCTTTAACGTCAGTAAATGCTTTAGCTTCGACCCGTTTAGAGAAATAATTTGTGAGAACGAGGAGATACTTGACTTGTCTAGGAGCAAGAGGAAATAGTTCGACAACATCCATCAAACACTTTATGAACGGTTACAGCAAACTGAGTAAAGAAAGTTCTTCAATAGGCGGGTGAATGGTAGGTGCATGCCTGTAACACCCCTAAGTGGGGGTTAACAGTTTTATTAAATAAAATGAAGATTAGAAAATAAATATAAACCATCAAAGTAATTTGCCCGGGACTTAAATAAAAACTCTCAAATTAAAATAAAAACATAAACAAATAGATAAACCACAGTTTAATGTAGCACCTTAAATTTTAATAATATACAACTGTCATCATCATCATTTCAACCCTCAACAAATCTTAATACAGTCACAGAAAGTAACAATGGATGCTTACATTATCATGAAGATCATTCTTTGCATTCGAAGTCATCCCAACGTAATATAATTATATAGCTTCCTTACTATTTTTCTTGTAATCATCTCACACTTAATAAGTCCTGAAAAGAGGAAAATATAAGGGAATGAGCGACAACATGCTCAGTAGTAAAAACCATTACTCACCTTAAGGTTTTATTCATTATCACATTAAAACGGCATAGTTAGTTAATTTACATCATATACTAGATTATGAGGTTTATTATGAACATATCTCGGGGATACCATAGTTAACCATTACCAAGTTTCACACTTATATATATATATATACAAATATTACAATTCATCATTATTCCTAGGTATCCATATTAAATAAAGTAACACTCCAGTTATCGAAACCCAAAAGGGCGAGCTTGGCCACCCTCCAAACATTCCGAGGGTATTCCGGTGAGGGGACATCAAGTCCTGAGTCCTCACCAAGTCGATTCCTGTACAGTGCGTTCTGGGACTTTCGACCCAAGGAAGCGTCATCAACTTCTTCCTATTTTATCTTTTAGGGTATTCGTGCCCAAGGACGTAACCGCTGCCCTCTTTACATCTCATTATTTCTTTATATACAAATATCATTTGCAGTGCTAATTTTCCTAACCATGCTTCTCAATTTATAACAACATATGTTAATTCATTATGTTCCTCGCTAATCAATACAGGGCGTGTCCATGTCATAGTTTCATATGTGATTCTCATATAATAGCAGTTCAACATAGATACATATATCTTGTGGTAAAACAATCAATTTAAATTTCATAAAACCTCACAAAAGATGAGTAATAGAATCCCTACCTTCCAAGCTTCTCAACAATCTTTTAATCTCTGAATTTAATTAACGTAAGCTCCATACACCCTTGATCCTAAGGTGTGCAAAAGGACAATTAAAACTAAAGCACAACATGTAACCACATCCATAAATAAATTAAGTGTAAATCTATAGATTTCAGTCTCTAATAAGATTCATGAATTACTTAGGATGGTTTTGGAAAGGTTGCAAGACATTCAGGGATTAAAAGGTGAGCAAAGTTGGGTTCACTATCTACAATTAGCACATGGTTTAATGGGTGGTTTACTTAAGGTAGACGGGTGGTATACTGTCACTGGTAAGTTTACTAGTTTCCAATCTGAGAATTGAAAAATTCGTAGAAAATAAAATATAACTCCGATTTAGGCTCATGATAGCTCGTTGGAAAGCTTAAGATATCTACTTTTAAAATATGTAACCAATTTACAAAATTCATTTTTATCTAATCCCAGAATTTCAAGAAAAAGCTACTGTTTGTAAAGATAATACAAGGTTTATGGAATATTAAGTTTTTCTTTAACTCAAAGCATATTATCCTTGTTCAAAGTCTCAAAATCATTCTCAAATATGCAGCATGCATTATATAATCATAATAAACATATTTTCATGAGTTTTATTCCAAAATCATCATCAAACCATATCTCTAGCCTTTCTTGCAAATAATGAGGAAAACATGCTAAAGTTTGCTTTTCAAGCTTAAAACCTTAAAACATCAATCTTAAAGTTATGGAAACCAGTTTTAAACATTCCTAGCATGTTTGTAATATTGTTCATAAATGTTCAAATATGCATGTTAACCTAATTAGAAATTTGCATGCAGAAAACATATACTAAAAAACCAAGTTTGAATTAAAGAAAACCTACCTCAAAATTCCTTTGAAAAACACCAAAGTTTGGGTTAAAATCAAGCTTGAATTGGCTCCAAAATGGCTTCAAATGTGGCTGAGAATTGTAGTTGTCGTGGTTGCAAAGAGAGCTTTATGCCTTGCGTCTTTAGTTAGAAATTGAAGTGAGAAAGGAGAGAATGAGAAACTAGAGAAGAAAGTGGAGATGGTTGAATAAATAGGCATCAAAATAATTGAGGAGCGGGAGAGAATTAAATGAACATTAAAAGAAAATATTATCATGTCTTCCATGGAGACTTTTAGCAAATAATGTCAACATAATTGAGAGGACAAATGGGACAAGCTGTGGAAGAAAATGAGGAAGCATTAAAAAGGTGGTTAAGAAAATATATCGATGTCTCCTGGTAGTTGAGGTGAATTAATTCTATGTCTCCAAATGATAAAGATGCTATTTAATTGAGCATTAATGTAATGGGACAAGGTTGGTAGAAGTAAGTGATTGGTAGGTTTTAAATATTTACTACGGAGACTTAGTAAAAATACTAAAGTTACATTTTATTTATATGATTTTACAAAAGTTATACCTACTAAAATAACAGGTGTTTCAACGCCTTTGGCAACTGTCGTATTTTTGAGCGAAACTTCACAATCGCTTTGCATGGTTGGCCAGTAGAAGCCTTGTCTTTTGACCTTACTACATAAAGATCTTCCACTTGAGTGATTACCACACGAGCCTTCATGCACCTAATGAATAACTTTCTCGACTTCATCTTCCCCAAGGCATCGGAGATAAAGACCTACAAAGGAATGTAGGTAAAGCTTCTCATTAATCAGGCAGTACCTTGCAGACGAAAACACCACTATAATGTGTCCTTGGAAATATGGACAGAGCTTTCGAGCTGACATGACGAGTGCAAGGCCAAGCTTTTCGACAATAGAGAGTCTTGTTTGGGCATCTAGCATTGTGTGACTTACAAAGAAAACTAGTTTTTGAACCAAGTCTTCTTCTCAGAGTAGGGCTGAACTTACCTTAGTTTCTGAAATCGCTAATTACAGGTAGAGTAGCTCTCCATCTTTGGGCTTTGATATGATCGATGGTGTCATTAAATATCTCTTTAATTCCTAGAAGCCTCCTCGCATCATTCGTTCCATTCGAATTTGGTGTTCTTCTTGAGCAACTGGAAGAATGGAGGCATCTGTCTGATGATTGTGCTATAAATCGACTTAAGGCTGTGACTCGTCCAATGAGCTTCTAAATCTCTCACTTGGTCCTTGGCAATGGCATTAATTGGAAGGCTTTAATTTGATCTAAGTTCGCTTCTATTCCTCGCTTCGTCATGAGGCAACCTAGGAACATTCCGCTCGCTACTCCAAAGGTGCATTTCTCTAGATTTAACTTCATATTATACTTTCGAAGAACGTTAAAGCATTCTTGCAGATATTGAACATGCAGGTTGGCCTACAAGGACTTAACCAACATGTCATCAATATAAACTCTCATGCTCTTACCAATCTGGTGTTCGAATATCGTATTAACCAGCCTTTGATAAGTAGCTCCCATGTACTTTAATTTAAAAGACATAACTTTAAAACAGAAAATCCCCTGCTCAGTAATAAAAGCAGTCTTCTCCTGGTCATTTGGATGCAGAAAGATTTGATTATAGCCAGATAATGCATCAAGAAAGCTCAAAATTTCATCACCGGCAGTTGTGTTGACGAGTCGATCGATATGAGGTAATGGGTAATTTTCTTTTGGGTAGACTTTGTTTAAATCCATGAAATCCATGCACATCTACCACTTCCCACTTTTCTTCTTCACAATCACCATGTTGGCTAGCCAATCTGGGTACTGTGCAGGACGAATGAACCCAGCCTCTAATAGTCTTTACACTTCATCTTTCACAATATTGTTTCTCTCGATCCTAAGTTTTCTTCTCTTCTGCCATACTGGTCTATGATCTGGATCAATGTTGAGTTGATATGCAATTATGCTCGGATCGATTCCTGGCATATTTGCATGGGGCCATGTGAAACAATCGTTGTTAGCTTTAAAGAAGTCAATAATTTGGGATTTTACCTCCGGGTCAAGTTGTGACTCAATCTTTATTGTGTGCCTTTCGTCCTTTGGATCGATTTGAACTTCATCAAGCTGTTCCAGAACCGATTTGATGCAGTCTTGATTATTTAATCTGTTCTACTAGTCGAAAGCTCTGCTCGATTTTCTTGCCCATTGGTGAACTCCTACTCCTGATCCCTTCTAGTTGTTGGACCCATCGACTTGCATTGTCTTTGTCTTCGACCCCTACTCTACAAGTTGTATGTCAACTCCGTCACAAAGTCAGCCAACACTTGTGCTTTTAATGCCGTCTGAGGTCTATACTAGCTTAAACTTTGATTTTTTTCACCATCTGCTTGTCTTCTGGTAGCCACCCATCACATAAGTACATCTCAACGGGCATTCTCCAATCGTCCCTTGAGTCGACATAGTTTGTCTCCTCGACAAAATCAATGCTTGGATTGTCAATTTGTTCCAAGGGAATTATTCTTCTCTCACAGACTTCAACTAAAGATCATAAATTGGCAAGTACATCGGCTCTTGAGTTCTGTTCTCATGGGATGTGCTTCACTTTGAAATGATTAAACTGGGACTTAAGCTTACTAACCAACATCAGTTATGAATGCATCTTTTCATCCTAAGCTTCGGAGTCTCCATTGATCTGATTAACTCGTATCTCTCTTATCCCTCGCTTCATCGTGAATCTGATCCTCTAGTGGTATGTTGGCGGGACGGCCTTCATCACGTGTATCCAAGGCTGTAACGCCCGCTGTTTTCTTCTATGAATACTTATGTTAATTTAACGTTAGAATGTGATACTTTAATGCTATAATTATTTATGTTAAGTAAATTAACTTTTTATTTAGTAATGTTACAGGTGACGGCCTCGTGGGATCGATGTGCTTGGGATGCTCATGTCAAAAGTGATGATAAGCTTAAAGTATTTATTTATTTATTTATTTATAGTGGCTTTCAATTTGCCCTAAATTTATAATCTTTATAATGCTCTAGAATTGTGCATGCCTACAGTTATATCTTTTATGATGACATGAATGTTGTTGCATATTTTTTTATTTTCATCACATTTATGATGCTATGATAATTACATATGTAGTAGTTTTATTACAATGGCATTAAGTAATTGGATAATAAAAAAATGCCTTAGAAAATAATGTGAAATTAAATATTTTTTTTTAGGTTATGGAAGTAATTAGTTTTGTTATATATAAGTAATTATATATTATAATTATTTTATATTATATTATAATATTATATTATATTATAAGTTTAATATATATTAATATAACTTATGTATATAAGGAAAGAAGAAGAAACGGCAGATTGCCGTGAGAAAAGGAAAAAAAAAGAAAAAGAAAGAGAAAAAAAAAGGGAAAAAAAAGGAGAAATTGAATTAGATTAGGATTAGGATTTTCTACACTTATCTAATCCCTTCTCTCTCATAAACCTATAAATATACCTTTGAGCCACCAAAGTCTTCATTCTCTAAATTTTTAGCCAAAGAAAATTCTCTCTCTCTCTAAATTTTCTTAGACACTCTCTCTTTCTTCTCCATGTTTTCTTCCCTTCCCTCCCTTATTTTTCGGCAAACAATTGAATCAAATATTGGGTTTTACTTAGATAATTCAAGAGAATTAAGAAGAATCATTTTGGAGGTAAGAAGCTCATTCTAGACTATTGCTGAAATTTTGTTTCCTTTGTAATCCGACCTTTATAACTTGGACTATGAATTTCTGTTTGCTCTGAAATTTTAGTATGATGTTTATGTATGTGATATGTGATATTCCTCAAAATTTCACTTTATTTGGAATTTTCTATGATGAGATATTAAATTTTCTTTCTCAGCCACTCATGACCAAACTGTTGCTGATTGGTATTTTGCAGAAAAGTATAGTCCATGTTTAATAGGCAAACGACCTTTGATTTGAACGAAATTTTACAGAGATATTCATGCATATGTTAAGTTATGATCTGGAAAATTTTGTGGTTATTTCATGAATATTTTATGAGTTCTTGAATTTTCTTTAAGATAGGTTTTTATGGCTGTCTATTTAGTAAATTCGGTACTTCTTGTTTATGTGACCTATTTGTAAGACTAAACAAATTTATTTGCTAATGAGACTTTTTGTGGTACTGTATATATATGTTATTAGGTTGTCTTAAAAATTTTAGGATTAAAGTAATTTTATTTTTTATTTATTGAATTTTTGA
>CAMOHE010048983.1:66466-76831 GCA_946598075.1 Artocarpus hirsutus | reverse complement strand
ACCTTTGGGGGTTCTAGTTGGTACAGATAAGTAGTAAATGCCATGTTTAAAAAATTACTTTAATTCAAGCATCCAGCCAAAACCCACAAGTGGAATTGTGCCACTGCTGCTATAAGCTTCATTTGTGGTCCCCGTGTATATATATATATATATATATATATATATTGCAATATATTGTGGGACTCTTTAGAGTTGCATGTAAGTAACATGAATAGTCTGCCTTCTTCCTCTCCCCTCTACTCCTAAAGATTCTCTTCCACGTGGCCCGCACGGTTCATGCAGCGACCAATCGCGGCGCGCCATGTGATTTGTACAATCCAATAACTGATCAGTATTGGATTCTGCTTATGTAGGTCTATGTTATATAATGCACCTTGAATTGCCATTGTTGGCCACATTTGGGGAATTTTGTTTAGCTTTGTCTTATTAGTAGTTATACACGCATATGCAATTGCAGCGACGTGTGATGTTAATATATGGCTCTCAGAGAGAGAGTGAGTGATGAATGAAGTAGGGCACTGCTTTTATTACTTTTACGTCCGGACGGTGCCGCGACGGTTTAATTAAATAAATAATTAAAATTAATATAAATATTGTAAATTTTTATTATATTTTTTAAAAAATATTTCTAGTAAATTTAAGAATATGAAAATTTTAAATCCAATTAGAAAAACACTAATATTAAAACACAGCAAAAAGAAATCACTGGATTAATCTCAAAACTAATTTAAAACATAAAATCCATTAAATGCTGTCTGGGTTACATCGGACCTTACAACAGTGTACACATAGTACAAATATAAAAGAAATACAACTAAACCACTGTCCAACAAAGCATAAGCATGATTAGAGTGTCATTATTACATACCTTGACAAAATACATAACTAAATGACTCACGAACTCCGCGAGTTATAGCAACACTCTACGTAGCAGCATATTGTGAGCCACCTGGAGCGAGGAAAGTAAAACAGTAGAAATTATGAGCAAAGCGTACAGTAGGACTTGAATTCTGAAACATCATTTATAAAGTAAAATAAATAATTCAAATAAGATTTGAAGGAATAACAAATAATTAAATAAATTTTTATGCCTACCATTCATGTTACGCGATTTATCTCAAATCATACATTAATACTTACTGTGTGTAAAGCCTAAAATAATCACCACCGTAATGGCCCGAACCAGGTTTTAGAACCTACCCCCAAGGTCCTCTCTGCACTACTTAATCTCTGTGTGGCATCATGCACTTAAAGCTCAACCAAACGAGGATCTTAGACCTTTTGGTGTTTGAAAACCAATTAATCATTTTATTTTACTTGGTATACTAATACTGAGATTTCATTATACATTTATTATCACTTACTCGATATGCACATATCCAAAACATTTATACATATTTATGTACTATTCAATTCTTAAAAACATTTTAAGAATATGAGGCGTGGCCAAAACATTATTTAAAATCATGGCTATCAAAGAAGAGAGTTTAAAGTCCTATCTCGATCTCTAATACCGAACACGTCCATTTCGCAATCCCGTCTTGCTAAATTAGCTCCAAGGGATAGCAAGTAACCTTAGGTGTAGACTTAATTCATTAATGTCAAAACTTAGACTTATTACGTTAGTATTGTATTTCATGGTTACTTAATGTGCCTTCCCAAATCATAATTCTTCATTATTTTATACAATAATCAAACATTCTTCACAACACATCAACAATGATTTTTGATCAGTAAAACAAGGGAAAATACACTTATAATTCAATTTAGAATAAAAGGTCTAGGTGGTCTAGAATTGGGCTCCCTGCTACAGTGCAGTTGACCGGGGTACACTACCCATGGTCGACCGCTTGTCTCACAATGGCAGGGTCTATTGTGTTATATTGATCGTGGCCGACTGCGGAGTTTGTTTCGAGCTCCCAAACTCAAACCGAGTTTAATTTTTTCCAAACCAGTTTTAATGCTTTTAAAACATTATATGAAACATGTGAACTCATTTTTATAACTTAATGTCATCATCTTTCATGCATTTTTCACATTTATTTTGAAAATGAACAAAATAAATGTAAAAACAACTTTCATCCGTTTTTAGTTCGAATAAAATTTGAATTTTTTTTGTAACTATCCCACCATCTCTAATAAAATGTAGTTTATGTTCATTTAATCTCAAATAATTAGATGCAAGCTTTAATTCTTGACAAATATGTTCAAAACAGAGCTATTCAAATAGAAAACAATACTCAGACATGTAAACATGAATTTGAACACAAAATCAAAGATAAAATCTTCAAAATGTGAGTTTAATTTACTACAGACGTTTCCAACCTTGGATTGAACGACTTTGTACTGAGTTGATGTCTTCAAATTGCTTCTATTTTGGCTAAGATAGAAGCTTTTTGGCGACTGAGTTTTGGCAGAAAACTAAGAGAGGGAGGGGAATAAAATGACGTGAAAAGAGAGAGGAAGTGAGGAAGATGTGAATGAAAGGGGTGGTGATGATGAGTCTGGTTCTTTTAACTCAACTTGTGTGGGCATTTAGACCCAAAAACCAAGGGCAGTGGATCGTTTTACTTGAAATAGTTTCAAGGCATCTGATCACTTCACCTGATATTGGCCTGCACAAGAAAGTGGGGACTTGTTGGGTATTTGGGCAGATGTTGAACTTTTATTTTAAATGAATTTAAAGAAAGTGTTTTAATTTAATTAAAACTGATTTTTTTTAAAATAAAATGATATACCAATTCAACCCTTACTAAAAGATAAATTAGAGCAAACAAAATAAATAAAAATACAAATAAATAGGATAAAAAAGGAAATATCACAAAAATAATTATTAAAAATTTTAAATTAATTATATTAATTTATCAATTTTTTACACATTAATTATGATTAATTAAATATGGATATTACAATTAGGCGCCTCGTCGCAGTCGTAAACCTTTTTCGTGGTATATAGGAAGGCGATGTTCACGGTTGTATGAGCCAAGAGTGTAATCAGTGATGACCTATCACCGTCTTTCGTACCTCACTCACTTGAAACGATAACGTGAAACATACCACTGAAACGTATATTTTGTAGCTTTGGATTTTGTACTCAAACAGGTGCAAGTAATGTACGGCGCTTCACGTGAGCTACAAATGGAAGGGAATGGGCAACAATTCGGTTTAGGATGGTAATTAAGACCCAAAAATTGAATAATGGGCTTTTGCCGCAAGATCAAAGCAAAGGGTCGGGGAGAGGATGGAGGAGAACATGTTTGAAGATAGCAGGAGAAGTAGAAAATTAAATCATCAATAATTTTTTTTTTTTTATAGAATAAGTAGAGAGAAATATGAAGCATCAAAGAAACAACGAAAAATGAAACCGTAAATAAAAAAAAAAAAAGTTAAATTAAAATATTTAAATTTTTAAAAAGAACACATAATTTTAAAAATTTATGTACTTAAATATTTTTAAAAATATACTATTTATTTATATTAAAAATTAAAACTCTACCGTTTGATGCAATTTAATAGCATAATATTTTGAGGAAGATAATTATAAATAATATAATTTTGAGAATCAAAATAAATATTCTATCTAAAACCAAAAATACCATCGGAGTCTCTCTCTAAACACTACAAATGCACCATCACTGACTCCACACGCCGGCGCCCGCCGGTGTCACCGTCCTTGTAATTCGAATCTGAAGCTCCCGATCTACATGCCGCTCTTACGCACCCGAACAATCTCCCTGCAACTCTGGCCATAGGGGACAACAAACTAGTGTTTCTTCTTTGGCGCTGATGGAGACCACTGGGTAGTTTTGCGAGCATGAGGCTTAGACTCAGACAGGCGCAAAAATGCGAGGCTCGAATGTCAACATGATGCTTGGACTTGGACAGCGCGCGAAGCTCGGACTCAGGTGGGGACGACGAGCACGAGGCCAGACTCGGACGAGTAGTGTGCGACTGAGGTGCTTGTTGGAAATGGCAAGACCTTGATGCTGGCTTCGCGACAAGGAGGAGCTCCCGAGCTTCACCAGCGGCAAGATGTAGAATGAAAAAACTGAAGTGCAGGAGATGGTCTTACTGTTGGTTTGAAAATAATTTCTCAAAAATAGTGTAAAATACGTAAAATGGACTTTAAAATGTTTCCATAAGCATATCATTAAATAATCCATTATCACTATTGCCTACGATCTTTAATGATTAGGCGTTCCAAAACCTTGTTATTTTTTTATAATTTCTTCTCTTTTATTTACTAGTGTATTGGCCCGATTGATCATTCTGGACTTCTCAATTCTACTTCTATTGTCTATAAAGGGTGCTATAGAATCTCAAAGACTTGGTAAATAATTTAACGACATTAAACTATTGTCGTTAAAAGGAGACCTTTAATACGGCATCTATATAAATGTTATTAATTGTTGTTTTAAATGTCATTAACGATATATTTGTTGAAGATGTCGTTATATGCACTTTTTAACGACATTTAAAAACTACATATCACAAATAATATACCGTTAAATGTAGTTTTTCTTGTAGTGACCCTAGTTAGGAAATTCAAAAACTTTAACCAATCATAGTGTAGGGTTTTGTGATTATCTGTATCATTCATGATAATTCCAACTCAAATAATTCTATTTAAATTAAAATTCTATTATTTAAAATAATTTTCTAATTTAAATAATTATGAATAATTATCCTTTATTCAAATTCAAATACAAATAATTAATTTTTCTAAATCTCAATAATTAATTTCAATAAATATTTTTTTGAAATTAATTAAACAATTTATTATCCAGAAAATGTTTGAAGTTGGAACCTAAAGTCCAATTGGACCATGCCTGCTGCCTGTTGTCTGTTTTACTTTCACTCGCAAGCGTACGAATGAGTTATAGTAATCACGCGATATGAGGTCGATCCCATAGGGAATGCTAAAAGAAAATAAAACTTGGTGAAAAATTAATTAATCTAAATTTACTAAGATTCTAATCTAGTTCCAATAAATTTTAATCAAAAAGGCAAGAAAATAGTAACAATAAAAAGCAATATGATTTAAAAGAAATTCAGATATTGAAAATTTCTAAGGTTTCAGAATCCACCAATATTTAATTAATCTTTTTAACTGTATATTCATTCCAATAGTTTTAGACAGCAGTTTAGAAGTCAATCTTGCTGTGTTCTTTAGGATATGACTTTAGGCCCAAGAGTGTGAAATTATCTTTTGTTGATTTTCCTTCCCTAAAATGTGTAATCTCTAAGTATCATATGTATACAATTCAATGGAAAACATATAATCAAAGAAATTACCTTTTATCAATAACAACAAAGCAACAGTGAGTTTTTGACAATCAAGAATACATGATATTAATGATGAAATAAAGTTCACAGAATGGAGCAAAAATCATAAGCATTAAAAATACACAGCTGCAATCAACACACAATAAAAATTAACTAATCAAACATGGTTTCATCATCTACCTCAGTGAAAAAAAAAATAGAAATACATGGAAAAAGAAACACAAACAAAGACAAAAATGTCACCCATTGAAGACATCCACAGCACTAGACTGTATTTCCCCCACACTGTTTTAACTTCTTCAGCCTTTCGGCATCAATTTTCTCTGCCTTTCCTCTGCACTTCTTGCTTCTTGGGCTCTGTCCTTCCCTACTTCCTTCTACGCCTGTTTATAGTAGTGCAAACGTTGGATGCACAGCTCATCCTTAAGCGCATCTTCTTTTTCCAACGTTTCACTTTTTTTTTTTTTAAATTTCTGCATCATTCAATAGAAGCCAACTTCATTCATTTTGATATTACATACCATTTCTTTGTTTGTTGCCAGCAAAAGCTTGCGTCTTATTTATTTATTTATTTATTTATTTTAATTTTTTATGTGATCTTTTATCTTCGCTGGCACCGGTTCCTTTTTATTTGTTTTATTATTAGTTTTTTTTTTTGTTGGCACCAAGGCCTTTCTCTTTCTTTTTATTTATTTTTTTATTTTTTTTTTTGCTTTTCCCCGTAGATATACAATATACTATATTTATATACTCTCTTAATTAAATTAAATTAAATTAAAGTAAAATTAAAAATCAAACTAAACTAAAAAATCAAAATAAATTAAAATAGAACAAAACCAAATAAAATTGTCAAGAGCTAATCCAATTTTGTATATAAAAGTGGTAAAATAACTCTACTTCATAGAGTTATGAGTGCCAACTAAATAATGTGTGTGTACACAGACAGATCCAGTTACCTGCTTAGCATAACCTCATGTATTACCTATAATAAACTGCATCAATACAGCTTGTCAAGAAATTAATGAGCTAGCATTAAGACTTGATGGATATATATTTATCAAGCACTAATAATACCGGTTAAATTATCTGTTTAATTATTAACTTTGGTGTTACTTCGCTATGAACTCAAAGCTGCACTCTTAATAATTTACCGTATTATGAGACTCCATATATTAATTTTACCCATGATCTCTCATACATATTTATATCCCCATAAGTTATTTATAATTGGATGAAGGACTTAATTATGCTTTACCTTTCAATTATTTCATCTCAAAGTTTATTACTTCACTTATTTACAAAATTCCATTTATCATAGATACAAATGAAAAATTGTATCTAGATGACTAAGGCATTGTTCTTTTCCAATTTCCTAAATAATACCTTTGGGAGGATAACATTAACTATTTGTTAGAGAGCTATGGATTCTATATATGTGGATTACGTTATTATCGAATATAGGTAGCATCTCTAACATATCGATAATGGACTCTTTGTTCATCGAAACTCATGCCTTTGGCATATCAAAAGATACAAACTACATACATAGAGTCATGAATTCACTTTAAGATTAAGATTTTACATGGATGATTATTAAAGTGAATTGATTCAAGTTAAATGGAATTATTATTTAATCAATTACATTTTAGGTTTACTTCAATATGTGACCATACCACACCAATATGTACCATGGAGTCAATCCGCTACAACGGCTTAGATAAACTATTTCCCCAATTGAATATAAATTCTTATTACAATCTTGTTGTCTATAAAGTGCCCAACTAAATACATAGACTAAGGATTATATAGTTTAGACTATTAATCTTGGAATCGTATATATTCTGTATATAAACTTCATATATGCCCAATGCCAAGATTTGGTTAAAATAGTCACCAAACGCATGGTTGCATAAATGCTTAATCAATATAATGAAAGCAATATAAGGACTATTATTAATATATGAAATATTCATATTATAATTTATTTATTTATTCATCTAATCCAAAATGTTTTTAATTACAAATAAAATATTTGTTCCTTAGAGCACTGATCTTAGCAATCTTCCACTTGCCATAAGCAAGTAAATGTGACATATTGTGAATCCCTATGCTCTCCACATGTTTCTTAAAGCTTCTTGTTGTTAAGGCTTTGCTAAATAGATCGGCCAGATTGTCCTTATATGCTATTTTATAAACCAACACATCTCCACTCTCTACAAAATTCCTAATTATATGATACTTCCTATCAATGTCCTTACTTCTATTGTTGCATCTTGAATCCTTGATATTAGCTATAGCCGCCGTATTGTTGCAATACAAGACTATATATTTGTCTATATAAGGAATTACCTCAAGATCTTTAAAGAATTTCTTAAGAAATACAATTTACTTAGATGTCTTACTAGCAACCACATATTCAGCTTCTATAGTTGAGTCAGCAATGTAAGATTGCTTGCTGCTTCTCCATACTATGGTTCCCTCATCCAGAGTAAAGATAGACCTTGATGTCGATTTTCTTGAACCTTTATCTACCTGAAAATAGGGATCTATGTATCCAATAGGTGTTAGGTCCATTCTAAAATAACTAGAATATACTCCCTCATTCTCTTAAAATTTTTTTAAGTATATGCTTGACTAGTTATTAAAGTTTTGGCCTTGGATTCGATTGATATCGACTCACTAACCCGATCACATAACAAATATCTAGTCTAGTGCAAAACATAGCATTCATGAGACTTCATACTGCTGAAGCATAAGAAACCATCTCCGTGTATTTTATTTCTTCTACTGTCCTTGAACAGACATCTCAAGAAAGACTAATACTATTAAGGAGGCTGAGAGCCTTTCTTGGAATTTTGTATTGCAAATCTGTGGAGAACCTTATCAATGTATGTGGCTTAGAATAAAGCTATTATTTTGGTTGTTTCTGTCACAAAATAG
The DNA here is from genome assembly GCA_946598075.1 of Artocarpus hirsutus. Lineage (NCBI taxonomy): Eukaryota > Viridiplantae > Streptophyta > Magnoliopsida > Rosales > Moraceae > Artocarpus > Artocarpus hirsutus. The sequence continues at coordinate 68,605 of CAMOHE010048983.1, read as the reverse complement.
TTGTATTCCAACAACATAATTAGCTTTTCCAAAGTCCTTTACATCAAATTATTTGAAAAGCCTAAGTTTTACCGATGACAATGTCCCTACATCATTCCCAATGAGTAGAATATTATCTACATAGAGTACTATAAAACCACTTTTCCATTCCTAATGCGTTTGTACAACATGGTTCGTCAATATTTTGTTCGAACCAATATGATTTGATCACTTGATCAATCTTATGTTCTAGGATTTGGAACCTTGTTTTAGTCTATAAATTGACTTTAGCAATTTGCAGACTTTATCTTCTTGACCTTTAGCCTTGAATCCGACTAGTTGTACCATATTGATACTTTCCCTAAAATGGTCATTAAAGAATGTAGTCTTGACATCCATTTGGCATATCTCGTAATCGAGATACGCAACAATAATAAAGAATGTGAATAAACTTTAGCATCGTTGTAGGCAAGAAAGTTTCATCATAATTGATATCCTCTTTCTGAGTGTATCTTGTGTATCTTATTGCTACAAGTTTAGTCTTAAAGATTTCCACCTTTCTGTCTACTCCTCCTTTTTTTTTTTTTTTATGACCCACTTACACCTAATAAGTTTTCCTACTTTAGGTGCATACAAGTTCCCATACCTAATTTCGTTATCAAAAGTGAAAAGTTAGTTCTTCGTTGCGGTACATATTAGGTCTTGTTTGCATTGTTTACAGCATTTTATTGTCAACAAAGTATTTCTCTTTGGAGAAATTTATTTAAACCACAGAACAGTTCTTACATATTGGTTCCTGGCGTGAAGATCGCCGTCATCATGGAAGATCCTCCTACTCCCTCAATATTTTGTAATTGTTTATCATTTTTTTAATTCTGTTTACATTTTAACCACTTTATTGAGTGGAATCTAACTTTCTTCCCCTCTGGTTTTCTCACTCTTTTTGATATTTATATGGTGTCAATCTCAACCTTTGTCATGCTTTAAAGTGATGTTATTTCGACCCTAAAATTTGTAATATTCCTTTTGGTTTGCCTTTCATTGGCCGTGAAACGTAGATCCTTGTGGTGTGTTTACAAATTTGTTGTTTTGGATATGCGATTCTCGGAATTGATTTATTAGTCTTTTGGCTACATTATTACTTTTGTAACGTTATTCTGCATCTCAGATGCTTAACTGTAATAGAAGAACAAAATTAATGTAACCCTTGTACTTCGACTATCCATAGATATACTCTTATTTGTTATCTCTAAGTAGAATTAAGAACAAATTGACTTGTATTTTATATCTATGTACTCCTTTGAATTATATACTGTTAACGTATACTCGCTTTGAACCTGTAAGCCAAGTTTTTGTCTTTTTTCCACTACAGTTTGGTGGTTTTTTTCTCTGCTATCAATGAAGCATTTCAAGATTGTACCCACATTATATTATATCTATTTTAGTTTTCTTTTTAAAGTTGGTAATAATAGCGTTTAATGATGTATTGTTCCCAACAGCTATGGTCCAAACAAGAGGATTGAAAAGGTCCTTAAATAATCCTGTCAGTGCCTCCGGTACGTGCCACAATACAACAAATAATGATAGGTTTGAAAAAGACTTACAGTCGTGTTATACAGTTCTGTTGCTCACCTAGAAGATTAGTTGAGCTATGCCGTGGAATAACTGAAGAGCAGCTAAATTTGTTGAAGGAAATAGGGTTTAGTAGCTTGCTAGGTTACCAAGCCTCAGTATTTACCTTAACCTTATGATGTGGTTGATCGACATCTTTAATGTCGACTCATTCATTATGTGAAAAATGCTTCTTAAATATGATATTAATGTGTGACAATTTCCTTATGCTATTAAAAATATTTTGTCGAGGAGTAAGATTCTTTTAAATACAACACACAAACCTCTTTTCACATACAATAAGTAAATGCCAATACAATGACATAAAGAAATTAACAGCATACAAAAAAAAAAAAAAAAATAGCATGGAAAACATACAGTTATGTGGGTTGGAAGAATCCAAACAGGCATTTTGTGAAGGTGTGTCAAATGCCTTTCAAAGTGTCACATTGCAAGACGAGCGGATGCGTCAATCACCTATACAATTACAAGAAACATAGCTTAATTTTTTCCTCTTACGACTAATTAAGGAGGCTTTAACTTTTTTGG
>CAMOHE010048983.1:26442-66446 GCA_946598075.1 Artocarpus hirsutus | reverse complement strand
TTTTAAGATTGAATAATTTTCTAAATGTAGTCCTACTGAGCCTTTCGCTCACATTTTATCTGTTTTAAAATCTTAACCCTAGGTGGATATCAGCATAGGTTTGGAAAAGAGTCCACCGACCGGACTTACGATCAGTAGAAGTATTTGGTAGGTTAATTTATTATTCAAGGCATGTAACACTTTAACTTTTCTTTATTCTGGACTGTGGTTGTATCATAACATTGTCAGTACTATATGTGTGTGCACAATATGTGGGCTAGTGGGACTCATACGCGTTCCACCCCATATTTAGTTATTTTAATATTATTTCTATCTGTTTAATTATTATGGCAATTCATTTATTTCCTTAACCTTTCTATTCAAACGATTTCAAAATTATCACATTTTTATTTATAAATTTCATTTTAAAACCTTGATTTTTAACCAAATCTTTACTTAATTAACTTAATTGAACCACCACGTCACCTCCCGTACTCCGGGGCGTGACATATTTCGACCCTAAAATATGTACTATTCCTTTTGGTTTTCCTTTCATTGGCCGTGAAACGTAGGTCCTTGTGGTATGTTTACAAATTTGTTGTTTTGGATATGCGATTCTCGGAATTGATTTATTATAGTCCTTTGGCTACATTATTACTTTTGTAACGTTATTCTGCATCTCAGATGCTTAACTGTAATAGAAGAACAAAATTAATGTAACCTTTGCACTTCGACTATCAATATATATACTCTTATTTGTTATCTCTAAGTAGAATTAAGAACAAATTGACTTGTATTTTATACCTATGTACTCCTTTGAATTATATACCGTTAACGTATACTCGCTTTAAACCTGGAAGTCAAGTTTTTGTCTTTTTTCCACTACAGTTTGGTGGTTTTTTCTCTGCTATCAATGAAGCATTTCAAGATTGTACCCACATTATATTATATCTATTTTAGTTTTCTTTTTAAAGTTGGTAATAATAGCGTTTAATGATGTATTGTTCCCAACAGCTATGGTCCAAACAAGAGGATTGAAAAGGTCCTTAAATAATCCTGTCAGTGCCTCCGGTACGTGCCACAATACAACAAATAATGATAGGTTTGAAAAAGACTTAGAGTCGTGTTATACAGTGCTGTTGCTCACCTAGAAGATTAGTTGAGCTATGCCGTGGAATAACTGAAGAGCAGCTAAATTTGTTGAAGGAAAATAGGGTTTAGTAGCTTGCTTACTTTACCAACCCTCAGTATTTACCTTAACCTTATGATGTGGTTGATCGACATCTTCAATGTCGACTCATTCATTATGCGAAAAAAGCTCCTTAAATATGATATTAATGTGTGACAATTTCCTTATGCTATGAAAAATATGTTGTCTAGAGGTAAGATTCTTTTAAATACAGCACACAAACCTCTTTTCACATACAGTAAGTAAATGCCAATACAATGACATAAAGAAATTAACAGCATACAAAAAAAAAAAAATAGCATGGAAAACATAGAGTTATGTGGGTTGGAAGAATCCAAACAGGCATTTTGTGAAGGTGTGTCAACTGCCTTTCAAAGTGTCACATTGCAAGACGAGCGGATGCGTCAATCACCTACACAATAACAAGAAACATAGTTTAATTTTTTCCTCTTACGACTAATTAAGGAGGCTTTAACTTTTTTGGGGAGATAATAATTTGAAACAACAGACTAACTCTATCACCGATAGCATTTTTGGGCCTTGACATCATCAACACTTCCATCGCTAATTTCATGCCGCCAACAGCTAGCAGAATCTAGCTGAAAAAAAAAAAAAAGAAAAGAAAACAATAATAATACAGCATAGGCATGTTGTTAGTCAAACAGAAAATAGGAATTATATAAGGTAAAAAATTATTAGTCCTAATTGGTACATAAAATGCAATTACATCTTAACAATAGATTACATGGATCATTGTTAGCTTGTTCCCTTTTTAAAATATAAATGTATGCTTAAATTTGAGTATTTTCTGACTATATTTCTCGTGATCATATCTCATACATAGTGGTTACTAATTTAATCGAATAAAGTTATATATTGTTATGTTTTCATTTACTGATTCTTTGCTTTATATATCTTGTCGTTTATGAAGGATTAAAAACATATTTTATTTGCTTTTTTACTTCTTTATTCAATTAAAATTATACTTTTATATTGATCTGTAATATAATATTACCCACCGTTTTAAGTCCCTAGCCCTATCAATCAGTTTTCAACAATCCCTTGCTTAATAATATCTTCGCATGTGTCAAAAAGTGTGCCAACTCAACGCACACATCAAAATGCCGGATGTGAACCGGTACCGGATTTAAGACTTCTGCTGTATAACATATACAATTGAGCAAAAGTTTCACAGTTTTATGGATTTTCAACGAGAAGAAGATAAGTTTGTACTCTCTTCTTATTCTCTGTGGGTTGGAGAATTAATATGAGAATTAATATGATTTAGAAACAGACAATTTTTTTAACTATTTTGTTTACTTTTGTTATTCAATCATATATTTAAGGGATGGTATTCTGTATTGATTATTAGTTGTTGTTAAATATTACCATTGTCACGGTTATTGTAGTGGAGTTGGAGTTATGGATTTATCTTTCTTTTGTTAGTTCTTATAGATCGCTGGTATTCGAACAACATAAAACTATCTTTAATTTAATTTATTTTCGAACCATTTGATAACTACAAAACATGCACCCTCTTTTTATGATCTCCACAAAATTATCAGTTTAACTAGTTAATTGTTCTTTTGCATTTTCAATATATCTTATTCATATTCTATATTTTTACGTTTTCTGCCATATTTCTATTACTATACTGGTTACAATATTATTATTCGTATAATATATTATTTGTAAAATAGTATTATAATTATTGAGAGTTTAATAAGTAATTTAGTGTAAGTCTCAAATAATTTATTATAAGTCTCTCTTATGACAGTTTCAATAAGTTATTTTATTGGTTTTTTTTTTTATTGAGAGTTTCTTAGTATGAGGTGGGACGGAAAAGATTCATAAATCTTTTATACGTTTTCCAACTCAGATTATTCAGTAGACTATCAATTAACGTCAAGAACAGAACATATCTTTACTCAACGTAATGGCGCCACTCCTAAGTTCGACCATGTTAATAGTCAGGCTCAAGATTAACAAATCCTGCCTATCTGGGATTGTTACAAACTCAATATGGATGGTGCCATGTCTACTACTGAACAATTTATGGAAACAGAAGCTGTCATAAGGGATTCTACTCATTTTGTGCAGCATTGGCCAAAAATTTTGATGGTTACTTTGTTGCTCAAGAAGATGAAGCTAAAGCCCTTCCTTCAAAAGGTTTGGGCGAGAGATGTGGAATTAAACCTCTGGTTGGAATCAGATGCATTGACAGTTTTATAAGCTCTAAAGACCGGTAATTTTAGTTATAATGAGTTTAGTGTTTTATTATTAGATGTGTATAGCGTATAATCTTTTTTCCAGAAATTAAGATATGCCATATATGTACTATTTAGGGAGGCTAGTAAAGCAGCCATTCATTTGTGGCTTGTTATGCTCTTATTATGGACGATGAGTGTTGAAAACGAAAAAAATCAGCTGTTCAAAAAAGTGGCAATGAAAGTTAGCGATAAACATCAAATGGGTTGAATGGATTTTTTGATAATCTCAACCCATCCAATCAAAGTGTGGTTGGGTTGTTTTTAAACTTGACGTAAAAATTGCATGTTTTAACCATTTTAGATACTCCAATAATTAAATGGCTTAATTTTATATGATTGTCAATTATGGTCAAAATTCTCATTTAATATTTTCAACCATAACAATTTTATCCATATTTATCATGTGCATGCCCAGAATTCTGGTGTTGTAAGAAAATCGGGTCTCTTTTTTGCTATCTTATTAATTATTTGATGACAATTAATCTGAACCAATTTCCTTGATTATTGTCCCCAATTTATTTCCTTGATTATTTCCCCAAATCTGTTTCATATTTCAAGGTTATATATTATATAAAGACTCATTTCCTTTCCCTCATATTTGCTCCTTTTGCATTCCCTTAAAAAAAAAAAAAAAAAAATCCCAGCGCCAAATGCCAAAGATCTGCAACATATATATAATTGTATCAATTTTTTTACTGAGAGGTTCAAAATGTAAGTTGATAAATTTCTACCACATAGTTATCTACGTTATTTTCGTTGAATTTTTTTTTTTTTTTTTTTAGTGTGTGTTCTTAGTCTTGTGTTCTTGGGTTATTATTATGCAAACAAGGGCATTAAAAAATCTGGCTTTGAAAATATGAGTACTGAGATTTTGAAAAAAAAAAAACAAAAACAAAACTGTGGTTTTTAGTCTTAAAAAAACTGTCATTAGATAATTAACTTGTCATTGAAAGAATGAGTATAGTCATTAAAAAAAAAGTATTCTTAGTCATTGTAAAAACCAATTTGTCATTGAAAAAGAGAGCATAGTCATTAAAAAAAAACAAAGTACTTTAGACATTGAAATATTTACTAATCTTTAAAAAAATGAGTATAGCCTTTAAAAAGAGAAAATACAAAGCTTTAATCATTAAAATAATTTGGTATTTTAGTCATTAGGAAAACTAAATAGTCATTGATGAAAGTTAAATAAGAAATTTAGACGTTAAAACCTAAATAATCTAGTCATTAAAAAATCTAAATTACTTAGTCACTAAAATATGTCTTACCCCTATATTCCTCCTTAGAATTTTTGTCACTATATGAACAAAATAATTTCGTCATTAAAAAAAACGATGTTTGCTCATTAATAGCTTTTGAATTCAAACCGAAAAGTCTATAACCCAACTCAAATTCTGGTCATTTAATAGCTGCTTAAGATCAATAATTTACGATTAAAATTTTATTAAATTGAGTTAATATTGATGAAAAACCCTTTTGGTGGATATTATGACCTTTTAATACAAGGTTATTATTGTCCTTATAACTAAATAGATTTTGGTTTTAGCTTCTAATAAATTTAGTATGAATGGAGGCTATTTTAATTTCTATGTCTAACGTTTGGCCATGTGTGTCTTTAACCCATCAAATTAACCTAAAGTTCAAAACCAACCCACCTAATTAAAGTTTGGGTGGGTTCGTTGGTTGAGTTACATAACAAGAAAAAAAATCAAAACCAACAATTTAATCCAAAATAAATCAAAAACTAAAATTAGTAAGATATTAGTCTCATAAAGGTCTAAAATTGTTTTAATAAGTTAAAACGAATATAGAGATAAAGGCTTTGTGACACAAATCAAATACATTAAGTCATAAATTAACAAATAAACTATAATAGCAATCAATATAACAAAAAATGCTAAGAAACATCAACCATTATAGTGCATAATTATCAATCTTTAATTACAAGCATCTACACTCAAACATTCTCTACATTCGTCATGGAAGATATATCACCTGATATAAAACATAATAAGTTTCCATTTATTAATATAAGTACGAAACAAATACACATATTCTTTTTTTTTTCAAATGTATTTGTCAACTTCTCACGGATGCAAGAGTATTTATCCAAAAAAAATTAAAAAACAAAAAGAACCAAAATAATATATGGATGTTATAAATAACACACGTCAAAAATGCATTTTTCCAGCTTTGTGTATGTGTAATTTGTAGATTAAATTATAAATATGTAATATAAATATTATATATATGTATATAGATATAAATAGATTAGGTGAGTTTAGGTTATGATGGGTTAAGAAAATCTCAATCCAAACCACTCAATGAAACCTCAGGTTTGGTTCGGTTCGATTGAATTACTCATTGGGTTTATCGGGTTTAGTTTATCTCAGGTTAAATTGGATGGGTTAATTGGGTCCGTCGTATTGTTTGGTTTTTTGTTCACTCCCGATGAAAATACGTAAGTTCTCCACGTACAATAACGAGCTTTACAAGCAAAGTAAACAAGTACAAATAACAATAAAAGAATGATGAAATATATATACGTGCGTGTGTGTGTGTGTATATATATATATATGTCTAGGGCTTGTCTTCCATCCCTTTAGGGGAATGCTTCGTCTGCTTTATTTCAACCATAGAACTTGGCATCCATGGTCAAGATCCGTTTAAGGGTAGGAGGAATAAGCTGTCACTTGCTTTTGCCCGTAACCGGTTAATCCTCACTTCGGACATGAAAACGAACCAAGCATATCATCCAATTTTTTTAATGTCCGTACTGTGTCAAGCCATGACCAAGTGGAATTTGCATCTAATTTATTACCAGGCTGGGCCCAAGATTGCAACCCAACAAATTTCCCCCTTTTTTTTTTCTTTTATTACGCCTTTTTAGGGGTGTTTTATCACTCCTAAATCCTGTTTATTATCAAAATTTAAAATAATTAAGGAAAAATAAAATTTAACTAATTATTATGAAGGTTGTCTTCATATATGAAAAACTTTGACGACTTCAAGTATGTTTTTTCTTCTTTATACTGTAGAAGTTGTTAATTTTTTGAATAATTTTAGATTATCATAAACCCATGGGAAAGTGTTGGATTTATCGACAACTTAAGGGGTGTTTTTTAGATTTTTTGATCACAGGAGGGAAAAAATTGTAGCAAATTGTAATTATGTTATTTATCACTTTCAATAATGAAATCGAAAGGGTACTAGTTGTAAGGGATATGACCATGACAGACAGACGTGCCCAAGAAAAACTAGAAAGATAAGAATATAGAACATGTTTGACATGGTGCCTTAAAAAGTAAAATGTTGTAATATGTTTTTGGAGACATTTTATCAATAAAGAGCTTATTTATTGTTTATATACTAAATGTTGTCCTTTTTATGTTCATATTTGTTGAATATATAATAAGCAAATAAAAGTCTAAGACTGTTAGTCTAAACTAAGAATCAGGCATATGATGGACAAATTATGCGAAAAACATGAATCTTAAAGATGATGGTTTGAATCATAAGATCCGCAATTGAGGGAATAAAATTGAGCGCTTTATTCATGCTAAAATTATTATATTGTTTATATCCCTAACTGAAGATGGCTTTTCTTAGACATTAGAGTGGGACTCCGCGAGTATAAACATTAGCATATTGTTATAGGTGACGATGTATTGATTTGGATCGGGACATAAAGTTGAATTGATTTGGATTAATAATTCTGTCTGTGCAAATCAATTCACTTTAGATAATCCTATGTGTTGTGTCTTAATCCTGAAATGACTAATAGGCCCGTAGTCTTGACTTCTATCTTTTGATGTATCAAAGGGTGACATCCTGAATTATGATAGTACGTATACCGGTACGTTAGAGACAGGACTCTTAATTATATAGACTTATTATTCATAGATATAGAATCTCTTTTTGTAGAGTTAATGATACTCTTTTATATGCGTTATCCTATAATTGGAAGACTGTAGTGCTTAGCCATTTGAATGCATAAATGTAACCTAATGATCTATTGTCTTTGGATAGTAAGTTTTTCAATGGTGAGATAATGGAAAGTAAGATAAAAATAATCAAGAAGGTAAGATAGAATTTATCTTTAAGCCGATTATGAATATCCTATAAAGATATGACACATTATAATATGTCATGGACATTTAGCTTATTTGGAGCTTCGTAATTTTTATAGTTCGAGAGTGTAGCTCTAAGCTTTTAGTGGAGTAGCGTTAGAGTTGATAATTATAAAATATGCATCTAGGATATTATATTTTATAATTATCGAAGCTTAAACTATATAGGTCTGTTAGATCCCCTTTGCTAGTTCATAATAAATCTTGTAACAATACGACGTACTTTCCAACAAATTGCTGACTTATGTTAAATTATTAGACTGGCTGAAATTTGATAGGATTAGATAAGAAATTTGATAGGATTACATAATTCATATCTATTTATCGATTGAATTAATTTTATAAATTAATTCAAGATAAACATGTTGAATTATTGAGATAATATTTATTTTCTATGAGATTATCCAAATATGACTGTTTTGATCAGATAATTTCTCTATTAGGTTATTTGAATTAAAACTGAGGCTTTATCTAAAGAATCTCGGGTGAAAAATAAAAGATTCTTAAAGATCATATTATCACAAGTTTGGCAGGCTGATCTGCTTGTTTGGCCTACCGATGGAGTAAGTTTAGCAAGCTGATCTCTAAGTTCGGACTATCGATCTAACGATTATTTGATTATGTGTTTTAGACGCGATCTTTATTAGAAGTTGATCCAAATTCAAATTTTTGAGGCTATCTGATAATGAATAACTCCAGGTCCGACCTTTATAAATAGGAGGTGAGTTTTCTTAGTTATTTATATCAATTGAGAAGTTTAGGGTAAGTACTCTAGTGTGAGAAACTCTAAAACTCATTGAGAGCTATTGTTCACAATTAAGGACCTTAGCTCTAGGTTTTCTTAATTGGTTGAAAGGAGAGTCACCAGAGGAAGAGCTATACGACATGTGTCAACTCACACTTTGATCGTGGATAGAGAATAGTAAAGAAGGCCAGTTGGTTGAGGCTTTTTTGGAACGTTCTTCTCTTCACTAATCGCTGGTGCTCTTCAGCATACAAAAGGTTAGTAAGATCTAATTAATTTATGTATATAGCATGTCAAACTTGTGTTTTTGACAAAAATACTCTAATTTAAAATTTTTAAAATTTCACTATATACTTGTTTTCTTACAACATTCATCAACTCCAACAATGCAAGGACTACAACCAATGCTAACAGCTAGCCGAGACCAAAGGACAAATACAACATAATGACGACTATCACTACGACAATGATGATGTCTACAGGCCTTAAATTTAGTCCATAAGAAGCAACGACTTTAGCACCTACCAACAATTTCACTACTCCTTGGACTTTCAAAACAATGACTACGATCGTGACAACAAACGCCAACCTTAATAATAAGAGAATATTCCCCCTTAACAAAAAAAGCAAAAAAAAAAAAAAAGAAGAAAGAATAGAGGTTTCCTCCCACCAACAAAAACGATGATGATCCATGATGCCTACCATACACAAAAACCATGCAAATTAGGTGTAATCTTCCTAAATATTAAAAAAGAATTAGGATTAATTTCACTTTTGGCCCTTGAGGTAAGCAATTTGTCTCATTTTGGCCCTTGAACTTTAATACGTAACAAATCATACCCCTAAACTATTTAACTTGTCCTATTTTATCCATGATGCCTACCATACACAAAAACCATGCAAATTAGGTGTAATCTTCCTAAATATTAAAAAAGAATTAGGATTAATTTCACTTTTGGCCCTTGAGGTAAGCAATTTGTCTCATTTGGCCCTTGAACTTTAATACGTAGCAAATCACACCCCTAACCTATTTAATTTGTCCCATTTTAGCTCTTCTATTATTAAATCTATTAAATAGTAACATAATAAAGCCAATAATTTCACTTTTGGTCTTTAAACTATTCAACTTGTCTCATTTTTACCCATAAATTTTAAACTACAATAAATCACACCTCAAAACTATGAAACTTATCCTATTTTGTTTTTTCTATTACTAAATTTGCTAAATATTGACAAATTAAGTCACATATGTATGCACCGGATTGATTAATTATATTGACAGTCGAGATTAAATCTTTTGTAATTAGAATTTTGACCTTTTCAATTAAATGATGGATCGGTAACCAGTTAATAAGGCGTTTAAAAACAACTGAATATGACACTAGTTTTGCTTTTCTTCTTCTTCTTCTTTTTTCCCTTTATGCGTTATGTGATATCGCTCCATCGTCGACAGTTTCTCCACCTATTTCTCCACGCGCTCATCACAATGCCAAAAGCACAAAAACAATCCCCCCATAGTCTCCTTACCATCACAAAGCCCATAGACAAGGCCGTTGTGAAGCCCCGTCACTCTTTCGTCATTCCATCTTAACCCAAGACACTGTTAGGATTAGTGCCCTAAGTAATAAATACTTTAGGTGTATTTACTACATTTTTGGTGAAATTGCAACAACCCTACTTACGTGGTTGTCACTTAACTACTTGAACTTAAACTTATTATAATTACTTAAATTTGTGGAACATTTTTTTAAAAAAATTATTTTAAATAGCTTACTAATTAATTTTTAATTAATCTATTTGTTTTTTTTTCTTTTAGGTGCACAAAATTAGTGACTTATTAAAGTGGTTTAAAAGTCATCCAAAACATACACATATTTCTAGAGTCATACAGTCTTACATAAGATTTAAAAGTAATAAGTATTAAAAACTAATTGCAAAATTAAAAGCGAGCGGTATCCATCTCCCAAACTCCACACTAATCATCCGCCGCTATGCCACTATCCATTAATTATTATTAACGGTTTGCTTACCTACCATATGAATATTCTTGAATGAGCTTTCACTTAGCAAAAAAAAAAGGTATCGCAAAACAATTGAAAAGACATAAAATAAAATATGCATGTATCGATTATGCTCAGTTATGATAATGCCTCATTAAACTTATGGGCCCCAATGTTCATACAGGTTGCGCGCGATCATTAGGAAATTAGGGTTTGTAAGGTCCCCAATGACATTGTGATCTAATTTTATACTTAAGCCTAAGCCTCCCTGTTGGTCAAGAGGTTGGTACTACACTGAAACTTAATTTGTTCTCATAGGTTTCATTTGACTTATTAATGAGTATGTAGCATGACATGGTGTCGCATATTATGACATAAAGCATAGTCATGCATTACAATTTTTATGAAACATGTGAGCATTTTATTTGAAACTAATTTATACTATATGCGAGATTCCTACTTATTTGGATTTCATGCGCATACTCAAATTTCAATATTCTTTGTTTAATTTAGTCGGCACAGTGTCCTGCTTTAAGCGACACCCAACTATCAGCATAAGTTTATCTTATCTGTCTAAGTCTATATTAAATTAACACAAATCTACCATGGCCAAATTATGTATCTTAATTAATTAGAACATAATCCACTATTGTTTATTTTTATAAGTAATTTAATTGACTACTTTTAAATTCTAAATTCTAAGTTAATTATCATTACCATGAATCATTATGTTAGACCTTCAAGCCCATCTAAAATTAATGTCCAACTAACATGTCATTTTTTTTGTTAGACTTTGGATCTATGTGGCTCATATGGAATTCACTATATTGAAATTTTAATTGGGCTTGAAGCCTTCTAAAATGTCTTTTCGGATTTGTTGAGGCCCATGTACTTGAATCAAACACATTAATGTAATTCCTGTCTTTCTAAACTATGTTTTCATGTGGCCAAAGCCAAGGATCCAAGTTGTTCTTAACACTTCATTTTCGGAAATAAAATAACAACGTGGCCCCTTTCGGGACTTTGCGTACCCAGGCAATGGCCTATAAAATTTACGTTACGCGGTTCATCTTTCTCTTAAAGAATTTGAGCTAAAATGATGAGTCTGATGCCCGTTTTATCCATTTTTTTTCTGTTTTTGTTAAAACATCTATTTTATCGTTATTGGGTTTTTGAACAATCTTACTAACACGTGAGCTGAATGTTGAAATTATTTACTGCCCATAGGAGTGTCGATAAATCGGTTATAATTAGTGAAAAATTCTGCTTTAAAAATTATTTTATAGTTTTAACTTGAAGTACAAAACTTTTGACATTTTTACTTCTAAAACACTAAAAATAACTATTTTACGCCATTAAGCCTAGATTTTAACAAGGATTAAAACTTTATGAAGAACCAAAGTCAGATTCACCTCTTATAAAAATGTTTTCTTCTTTTTCACTTTTTATAATAAAAATCTCGTGAAATTCTTAACTTAAAATCCATTAGAAATAACAAAATTTATGCTTCATCAAACTTAATAGTTTCGATGAGATCTACAACTTTCATGTTTTAAATTTTTATGTAATCCAACATCTTGAGGGTGTTTTGGTCATCTTTCTGTACGGCTAGAGATAAAAACAAGTTTTTTGGCTTGATCTTGTTATAAATTTGGGACATTTTTTTGCAATGGTCGACCGTTTTGATGTGGTATACAATTCTCATGTTTTGCTCATAAACAATTTGGACTCTAAGGGCTTCGTTTACGTCAAAAATGAAAACTTAATACTTTTCTAAATAATAAGTGTCAGTTTTCTAAATTTGCCTGTCACAATATTTTTCTTTGAGTTGTTTTTAGATTTAGAAGCACCATTATTTTTATCATCAAGTAGGCAGCTTAAAACTATTGGGCCATATTGTTACCTATAACACCACAATGATGATAAATAGTAGTGACAAACAACTTACCAGTACTCTAGATTATGCATATAGATGGATTACCTCTGACTTATGATGACAATTGGTGATTCTTGTGCATGCTTGTCCTTTCTCCATTTGGGCTGTGCTATTGTGCTTGATTGTTTTTGCAGCTCTTGGCCTTGTTTCTTAGACAGTATCACCAGCTCTGATGAACACGGTTTTCTTTAAAGATGAATCAAGAATATCTTTTACATATCCCAACTGTGTTTGTCTTCCTCAAGTTTTCCCATGTTGAGAATTTTATCAGGCTTTGTAGGATTTTTTTTAGCTTGTTGAAAGTCAGTTTGGATTTTTCCAATTATGTCTCCACATATGTAAGTTTTATTGTGGTAACAGACAGTTCTTTTGTGGTAGTTGTTGATGCCTTTCTTTATGATCAACACATGTGCGGCTGTGTACGGTGATTAGACCAACTTCCTTACTTTTCTCGGCCTCGTAGGGTGAACCTCAAGAAGAGCGAAAGCTTCAGAGGCAAAGGGGGACGTCGTTGTAATGTCAGCTAAGGACTTTCCAATGCTCAAGTTAGATACCTGTTTGGCTGTGAGAGGGACTAGGATATGTATGAAAAAGTCACTTACCTCGAAGGTGGAGTTAATGCTCCTATTTATAGCGTCTCATGTGGATTGAGTGTAACGGGGATGTGTCCCGTCACCCAAGTGTACCATACAATGGTGTCAAGTTGATGGGTGACAGATGTCATGATATATCTCTATAGAGGGGGAGCATTTCATCCAAGGGTTGTTGTGGTGCCATGTGTTAGTCTTATTAGTGGATTTTCATTCAACTTTAGACCTTACCGCTGCCAAGCAGTGCACAAATGCTGTCCCGAGTTAACCAGCATCTCATTTAACAGTCTGTGGTGGTCTTGGGACCACCTCGGGACTATTCGTCGATTAAGTGGGAATCTCCTTGAAGCCATGAAGTGCTAGAGTTCGAGAGGGTGCTCAACGATGTAAAGATTCAGTTCTTGGGACATGGTTTGAGCATACCCTCAACAATAGCCCCTCGTGCACCTGATTAGTCCTTGGCTAAATTGCACTTCCTTCAAACATGATGGTCGCCCGGGTGAAATCTTCCTTCTTGGTAAGTCCCTGAGGCTTGTGGGATCCTAAGGGTCAATTTGTCCGGTGACATACACCAGCTTTTATTGCCGGTAGCTGGCACCAGCAGACACATGCCAGCCCCTTGATTGGCGGCGTCCCTGGCGTGTGCAATTATGACGGCTCTTCGAATTTTGCATCTAAATTCGCTTATAAATTTTGGAGAAAGGTCTCTGCTTCGCTCATTTCGCTTTCAAAGATCGTCCGTATAGGTGTCGCAGAGATACTGTTAAGATTTATTCAACCTTTGTCCGAAGATATTTTCATCAAAAACCCAAGCAGGTAATTCTAAAAACTCATAAAATCTCCCTCTTTCTACAAGCTTCGGCTTGTACGGTTCACCTTCGGTCCAACTAACTTACTTCGAGAACAACTATTCACTTTCAGTTCTCCTAACCTACTTCAAGTGAACGATCTACCTATATCAATTTTTAGAAGGTTTGAGAGACAATGGTTAAGCTTAAAAATGCTGTTGTTTTCTCTCACACTTAAGCTCACAATGAAAACACCCTTACTACAAAGAAAATTCACACGAGTGTCTTCAAGGGACTCCTTAAGCCTAAGGGTCTATTTATAATGTAGATTCTTCACGTCCTGGCTGCTCAAAAATGGCTTCAAATCTGTTGCCACTAATCAGGATATGAATTCTTTTTCAATTCCTCAACTTTGCTTTAAGTTTGGTGGTTGACTCTATCTGCCTTCACGAATGCTAGCTGTTCTTGCACAGTCTTGTTGTAACAGACGAGAAATATAAGGCAAGTCAACACATAATCTGTAACCAAAAGAGGAAACTCAAAGTTCTGTGATTCTTCCCAAAAATGGCTCATATTCATGCCAATAAATTCCAAAGTTAAATGACTCAATATGAGAGAGTTTCTTTTAAAAAGATTTTTTTTAATTAAAGATCAAAATTTGAGAAAACTTAGGAATAAAAAATATTCATTCCAACTTATACGATCACCAAGTTTCAAAAAATAAGTCACCAAGTTGGCTGATTGATCTTACCTCAAAAAAATTTTGACAAGCCTGATCATGGAAGATAAACTTTCCATATTTGTTTTAGCGTGTTTACACAAATCAGACTATAAGCATAACAAAACAAGAAACCTGGACTCACCATAAATAAACCAATCCGTCCAAACAGGATAAAATCATTGACTTATATATTTAAGGAAAGTTTTCAAAAATCTTCAAATGGGCAACTCCATTAATTCCAAATTTTCCCTAAGAAATCTAGATATGGCGTTCAAAAGCTGACTTTTCAAAAACAAATTAAACACAAGAAAGTATATAATTAATATAGAAAATCATAATAAAGCTCAAAAATCATACTCACAAAAATGGCAAACAATTCCAATTAAGAACCCAATTGGTAATATGATGCCAAAAAAAACTCATAGGAATAAAATTCTAAACAGAAGCGACGTAACATAACATGTGTTTCGATTAATATTTTAAAATTTGAGGGACGTGTAGACTACTTTTTAAATTTCATGGGGGCAAGATAAAAAAGGTGAGTTCGGGAGAAAATAAAATTTATCCTGTTTTTAATATTGCTGGGCCATTGATGAGGAGGCCATTATCTTTGTGGATTATATTAATTAGAATCCTCTTATTAAATTCGCGCCACTGACCTCTTATCCTCGCTTGCTTCTACTAAGCAAATGAATTTGACAATACACATTTTACAATCTTCGGACTAATTTACATGAAAGCTTGTAGAAGCTGACATCTACTTTTGCCGATGAATGCCGTCCGTAGAAGTTGGAATTCGTTGAAGAATCTTATATAACTTCTTTAGTTCATGAATTTAAACAAAAAGTTTGAATAGAATTTTAAATTTATTTAAATTCTTATAAAAAAGAACATTGTCTCAAACTTTTTGGTTCAAGGTTGAAAGCCAACTACGCTCGACATATGGCTAAAAAAAAGTGAAAAACCGGCAGTAAATATAATATCAAATATTATGAATTATGCATTATCACTAACTCTGGTCCATCTTAAAAAGTTAGCCTATTATGGGAGGAGTATCCTTTTAAATGCATTATCAATTCCCTGTTTAACCAATGTGGAACTTTATTCTCATATTCCCAACAATCCTTCCTTGAACAAAGCTCATGGTCGTCACCTCGCCCTCCTCAAACGATGATTACCAAGAATATTGCAACTCTATCGAGATCTCCATCATGTTGGAGCATTGTGTTATCACGGACTCAAGAGTTCATTTTCACCACAAATTTTGCCATCATTGCGTTTCAACTCCAGGGGCCCATCAACCATCATCTGATTTTCTTGGAGGGATTCATCTCGCACGTACACATAACTACATTTGAAGTTTGGCTATGATATTACTTGTTGGGTCTTGAGGTTCCAATCTAAAAGGTTGATCTATTAAGAAGGGTAACCCAAGTCGTTATAAATCTGTACTCATTTCCCTATCTAGCCAATATGAAACTCTATTCGTACATTCCCAGTACTCGTTTCGTCCCAACTGTAGCCCCCAATTCCGAAATTGATGTTCTGGATCCACCCAATAACCAATCATGATTCATCCGTCACAAGAGTTGACAAATGGTATTAAAGACTACGGATGATACAGTGGAAAGATTTTAGGTAACAAAGTATTCAGGAGATTGAAATTAAGAATACAGAAAATTGGGTTAATTATTATAGTAATCCTTAACTTTTTATGAAAGTCAAAATTTAGTCCCTAATCCTTTTTTTATTTAACCAACCTAAATAAAATATTCACTTTCGTTAATGGTTAGGAATTAATAGAGCAATTAACCTTAATAAAAACTTGCTCCTTTTTTCAAAATGAACCATATGAACATATTGATTAATGTAATACAATTTAAAAGAGGAGTGAAAGGTATCAAGGATAAAGAGGTATCTGAGTATAAATGGTTGTAAAATTCATTTGGGCTATGTTAATAGACTTAGATATTCATTGTTTGTAGACACATTTATTGTACGTAGTTGCAGACTCAAATTTGTATTTATTCTAGTGGCTGAAGAATGAAAGGCTTTATGCCAGTATTGTCAAAATTATTTGAGTGACCATAAAAGGTAGGTGAATGCTGGAATCTTGTGTTGACAATTCGTTAAAAAAGTCCTTAACAATATCATGGAGTAATGAATGGCACAAATGGAAGGCTTGTACGACTTGGTATAATTTGATTCGTAGGAGTTATATATATATATGTGACTATACCATGATAACTTGGGATTCATATTTATATCCAATTTTAGGGGTTATTAACATTAATAACCTTAAAAATTTAAAAGTCTTTTTAAATTTTAAAAATCAATGCTTTATTCTACTGAATTTTTAAAAAACTTTCACTTTGCCGCCTAAGTTTTTAAAAGCACCATTTTGCCCTTTTTTAAAGCTCCTAATTTTGTCTTTAATTTTCCTATTTTTCGTTAAACAGAATTAAGTCTACGTAATTTGTACATAGGCAATTTATAATGGCAATAATGAGATTTTATCGCTCTTAAGTTTTGTTTTATATTTACACTCTCATTTAACGTTTTTTTGTCAGCTGCTCATTTAAGAAGGGTCTGTACTTACATTTATTCTCAATTTTTTTTAGTATTCAAATTCAGATATCAACAAACAATATCGACTTATTAAATGAGTTACGCATTAAATGAGAAGAAATATGCATAAAAACCCTTCCCAAATGAGAGTTCAAATAAAGAAACAAAGGCGTTAGATGAGAACGTAAATATGAAACAAAACTCAAGGGTGATAAATTTTCATTGTTATTCTTACAGATAACCTATGCGCAAATCACGTAGAATTAATTTCGTATATTTGAATGGAAATTCGAAAAGTTAGGAGACCAAGTGAAGAGTTATGCAAGTTTAGAGGCAAAATGGTGATTTTTAAAATTTAAGCGGTAAAATGAGAAGTTTTAAAAATTTAAGGAGTAAAGTAGTGAATTTTAAAGTTAATGAGACAAAATGAAAGAGTCCCTAAAGTTTATATTACTATTAGTGTTACCCAAGTTTAATATTTAAAATGTATCTAGTTAAACTATATTATATCACATCATTTAAAAAATTTAAAATGTTTTAAAATTTATTTTTACATGTTGTTTTCCATATCAAACGATATGATACAACGTAATTGATTAGAAAACATCAAAAGTTAGACTCCAATAATTTGAATTCGGCTTCAAAATCTCGTACAGTTGATCTTCTTATTCTCAACCACATATCATACATCTCCAACTTCGGATCTGGGCCCGCATCCGAACCACCACTTCCCCTTTTTACTTTCGGTTCTCCGTATATATATACCAATTATAGATCTTAAAGGCTACTGCACCCTCAATAATAACATATATACAGCAAAATTTTCTCACTATCTTTTTCGATAGATTTGTATCATTGTATATATATGTGTGTGTGTGTGTGTGTGTGTGTGTGTACTTATAACCGATTCATATAGAGCTCAAATATTTAAGGGATCAGCCATAAATATATATAAATATAGAGTCATGAGTGAGTCTTCCGCAGCTTCATACATACATTTGGTATCAAATTATATTATTAGAATTACATTAGAATAAAAAGTATTTAATTTGAAAACACACACACATAAATGCACAGGACATTAATTTAGAAACATTCACCACTTGTAAAGTTTTTTTTTTTTTTAAAAATATTTGTGCCGAATTATACTCACTACTTAGTCTTTGATATTAATGGTGATGAATTGTTGTAGGTGCACCATTTGATAGAGAAGTGCCTGACCTTCGGCATGAAAAAAGAGGAGTGCATGGAAGCCCTCTCCCAACATGGAGACATCAATCTCATCATCACTTCCACTGGTAATATTTAATCTTATTGTTTATGAGTTTTCTAAGTCTCTAAAAATTTCTATATTACGGAATTAGAGTTATCTCTCACCTGTCTAAATTTTGGTATTTAGAATAGTGTCTAAATAATCATATTATAACATGTCATTTAATAAAAAGTTAGTAAAAGCCAATTGAACATCCTTTCAAATTTTATAAATGAGTTGACATATAGCTGACAGTTAAACAGTATTGGAAACACTAAAATTGGACAAAAAATCTAAGTCCACCTACATAGGAAGGTGGCTTTGGTGGTTGGTAATTTGGGTTCACGAGTCAGGTTCGGGTCTTGTTAAACCCTTATTTAAACAGTCAACACATCAACCCAAACCCGACCTGTGACCTGACGGGTCAAAAAAAGCCCAACCCGGACACCACCTAACGTGTAAACGGGGTTGACCTGACTCGACCCATACAACCCGCCAATATGCTACTTTGTGCATGTTTGTGTTGACACGACATACTAACCCGCTAAACCCGATAGACCCGCAACACAATAGACCTAACAATAAGCCTACAAAATAAACAATAACCCAACAAAACAAAACCATCAAAAAAGTTAACAAAACTTTATATAAGTTTAACAAAAACAAATATGCTAGACATTAGAATCATGTCAAGTTGGATATACAACAAATGTTAGACTGATTTGACACATTAAAATTAATTTCAGGTTATATGGGTTGCATTAATGTCACATGAGTTCAATTTGAGTTATACGGGTTGATTAACAATTTTCAGGTTAATTTTTGGATAAACATAATTTCGACACGTTTTTTGCGGGTTATTTCGGGTTGATTTCGTGTTAATTCAGGTCAACCCGAACCCAACCGATTTTTTGTACGGGTCAGATAGATTCGACCTAATTCCAACCTAAGGCCTATTTTCCTAACCCTAACCCACATTTTTCGTGTTGGGTTCGTGTCGTGTCATTGTGTTGTGACCCAAATTACCAGCTTTATTATAAATTAATACCAAAAATGATATGACCTATGAACGATATTACAATAACTAAATGCAGTGTGGAATGAACTACAGAAGGAGAACAAGGAATTTTTTGAGGCCTATGAAAAATCTCAAAGCAAAGAAGATAAGATATTGTCCAAGGATGAAACAAATCGTGTACTTGAAAAAATAATTTTTGATAATTCCTCAAAAGACTCAGACTGACTAATGTAGTCTTGAAGACGAGCGATCTTTCCTTTGGAATCTCGCCTTGACAAGTATATTGACGAGCAAGCGTACAAGTACTGATATTATTTGTTGCATAGACAGACCAATGCAAGCTTAACAAGGTTGTATACGTGCTTGGTACTTCTTTTGATGGTAATTAGGGCCGGCAATTCGGACACGATACGATGACACGATACAAAAGCGACACGAAATAAACAGGTTTGGACCACACGTTTATTAATTATGTCATAAATGGATTGGCATGAATAACACGAAAACAAACAGGCTGGATTCGTGCTAGCACGCTAAACATGCCTTCACACGTTTAATTAAACAGGTCGTAAATGTGTTGACATGACATAACACGACCCGCCTATTTATAATACATTTAAACTTAAAAATAAAAATATTTAAAATATTTATAGTAGGTTAGTATTAATTAGATATTTTGTTTTTGTTAATTTTCTTTATTGGCTTTTTTTAATTTTTTAAAATTTTTTTAAATTTTTTTTAAAATTTTTTAATTTTTAGTTAATTGGGTCATAAACGTGTCATATGCGTATTGTTATCGTGTCAACATATCACAACACGTTTAATAATCGTGTTAATCGTGCCATAGGCGTGTCGTGTTCTCGTTTGCATTTCTGGCACGTTTATTAATCGTGTCATGTTCGTGTTCGGGCTAAACGTGTCGACACAAACACGGCACGAGCACAATTATTGCCACCCCTAAATTGGTAATCTTATGCTATTCTTGGGTGAAAAGAGTATGTCATGTTGTTGTCTAAATTTTATCATACATGCTTACATGTGGTATCTCAGTAACTATTAACAAATTATTCAGGCATTATATCATGTGAAGAAATATATATATATATATATATATATTATTTAGACTAAGGTGGACTGCAATGTTCTTATAAGATATTTGGCAATTGTGGTCTGGATCATTTTCTCAGTTATAAACAACGTAAAGCTCTTACCTACTACAGTAACTAAAAAAACCGCTATAGTATAAGGCTCTCATATGCTGCAGTAAAAACAGTTCTAACCAACAGTTCTAACCACCCTGCCAAACACCATGTTATATGTTTATAACCACTGCAAAGCTCATTTTGATACTGAATTGTGAATAATAAACGGTCTGTTCAAACATAAAGTCTGAACAAAAAGTTTAATTTTTTAAAAGAAAACATTGCACCAAAATGATTTGAATTGTTGAACCTATAAAATAAATAGGGAACTTTATGTACTTTGAATAATCTTTTGGTCCCTAGTTAACTAACGTTGAAAATGCCCCAAAATGTGGCAAAAGTAGTTGTTCTGTTAGATCTACGTTAAAATTATAACGTAACACCCATATGTCGTTAAAGTTAGGGCAAAATGGACATTTCAACAAGCTTACAAGACAAGACTAACTGATTGAATAAAGATTCAATATGGTGTTCATATTTTGTTCTTCGTATATATATTCCGCATGGTTTTCCTTTAAATGTATGTTACGAATTAATCTAACTAATTACCATGCACAATTTAGGTGTTGCTTTTCATTATTTTTTTTAATAATCGTTTGATGAGAAGATTATTTTTGTTACACCAAGATAAAGTGGAGTTTATTTTGAGATCTGTCAAATATTAGGAACAAAATTGACTTTAGTATAGGGTTGAAGAATGATTTTTTAAAGTTAATTCTAAACAAAAAGCAATGCTGGCCATATTGTATATAATATATATACACACACATATATATATACACACACTCACATGTGTGTGTGTGTGTCAATTTTTAAAATCATGGACAACCTAAAAAATTTAAGTGTAAGGTTGAGGCCATTTTCATGTTGGTTAGCAATGTTCTGTGTTTCCAGTGACGGATTTACGTGAGGCTTAGTGGCCTTTAAAAAAACAATAATAACTCAAAATATCTTATAATTTATTCTTATGTCCTACTCAAAATTATCTATGTATGCCGCTATTTTATTCTTATGTACGTATATCTATGTATGCCTTTGCCCTTTGTAACGGTCGTGATCTTCATTTTCTCTCAAATAATGTCCTCAAGATGACATTTTTACCATTCACCTCAAATCGAAGAAAGTAGTAATAACCAAAAGTAAAAGGATGGCGTGTTTTAATAAATCAAAATATAGGGAAATATTTTTGAAATAACACTCTCTATCGGGTGGTCATTTTAGTCACATGTCTTTAATTTTTTTTCCCTAATAACTCTAAATTAAAGAGCCATGCATACTTCTAAAGGTTTGGACGACCAGGCCATGTTGTGCCAAACCTTAATAGAATAAATTTGAAAGTGAAGCATATCAAAGAGATTGTAATATGTCTTTTTAATATGTTTGAGATCAAATATCACATAGATATAAGTTGGAAAACACATTTTTAATGTGTTTAGATTCAACTCGGGGCATCATGGCATCCATATTGGAAGCCATGGCACACGCAAAATGGGACAGAGGCGCTAGGGCTGTGGCACCCATTTGAAAAAGGCATTGACACAACGCTGCCTAGCACTAAAGACATGCAAAAAAATTTCACAGTCGACCTAGCGTCGCAGCACCAAAAAGCTGGTGCCGTGACACTTTTTTGAGTTGATGAACAATGGAAAATTGTGTCTTTTGACTCATTTTGAACTAGTGTAAACATTAATTGTATACTTTCATACAAACTTGAACATATATTAGCAATTGACATATCCATTGTAATAGATGCATTAATACATGAATAGATACTTTTAAAAATGAAGAGGTACATTAAAGCAAAGGTTATGTAGATTGAACCGATTGTGTCCATTCATGATATGACACTCCTTTCTTTGTTTAATCTCCAAAACTATTATAGAATTCATATCTTGTTCTAAAACACCATATTGTTGCTCAATATAGTATTCAAGTGTTTGTTATATCTTAGGGGTAATTTGCCACAAAATCTCTCTAGCAAACTTGAATAAGTGAAGGAACATAAAACCTTTAAGGAAAGTGTTTTATACATGCTTAAAACATATTCTTATTTCTAGAAATTCAAACCTTCATTCTCTTTATACTCACAAAATACACCAACAATCTTCAAGGTTTTAGTCTACTGTGATGGAGGCTGAGAACATCGCATCCTTTCTTAACCCAAATGTCCAACTTGATCGTTTTGATGACACCAACTTTACTCACTGGAAAAGGAAGTTGTTCTTCTTACTCATTATGCTCAAGATCACTTATATGCTTGATCTGAAGATGGAGCCACTCTTGGAGCCGAAGGAGGACAATTTTGATGCCATCAAAGCTACTAGAAAGAAGAGCGAAGATGATGAAGTCATGTGTCATGGACATATTCTCAACACTCTCTCTGATCATCTCTATGATTTCTACCACAACATGGAGTCTTCGGTGGAGATATGGAACACCCTTGAATACAAATTCAAGACTAAAAATGAAGGTACCGATAAATTCTTTATTCTTAAATTTTTAGAATTTTCTATGCTTGACTCCAAGTCCTTATAGATCAAATACATGAATTGCAAGTCACTATTACAAAACTCAAAGAGTTGAAGGTTGAGATTTCTAAATCATTTCTAGTGGGAGCTATTATTGCTAGATTACCTAAATTTTAGAATGGTTATAGAAAGAAACTCCTCCATAGGAGGGACAATAAAACTCTAGAGGAGTTGCAAAAGCACTTGAGGATTAAAGAGGAGACTAAGTCTCATGAGCCTAAGAAAAGACTTTTGGACTCTTTTAATGTTAATGTGGCTAAGACTAGAAAGTTTCTAAACAACTTCAAGCATAACAATGACAAGAAGCACAAAAGATCCGGTAATGGCCCAAAAAAGTTTACCATAAATGGTTTATTTTGCTAGAAAAAGGGCCATAGACAAAGTGAATGCAGGTACAAGAAGAAAAAAGAAGAAACATACTCCAACAAAGCTAACATTGTTGAAGAAAAATTCAAAGAGATTTGTGCTATGGTCTCGGAGATGAAAACTGTCATGATTAAAACAACCAACATAGTTGCAATAAAGTCATACAATTGGTGGCTTGATTCTGGTACCACCATTCATGTTTGCAATGACAAGAACTTGGTTTTGTCATATGCAATGAAGAAAGAAAGACAAACGGTCCTCATAGTGCAGTTGTCGGGAAAGAAGTGGTAGAGATTAACTTTGCTTCCAGGAAGAAAGCTACTTTGAACAATGTCTTCCATGTTCTCAATATTAAAAAGAATCTTGTATCTATTTCTCTTGTGTGTAAGAATGGTCTTTAAATTATACTTGAGGGCAATACTTGTATTGCATCTAAGATTTGTAGGAAAGGGTTATTCTTGTAATAGTATATACAAACTTAATATCAATAATAATAAAGTGATGAGTTTCATTTATATTGTTGAGTCCTTTGATATTTAGTATGCTCATCTAGCACACTTAAATTTTAGATCCTTGAAATATACCAACAAAGCATTGTGTGAAGCTTGTTGATTTACATAAGAATTGTGAAGCTTCTGATTTATGAAAAGTGTTTTCTTATCTATTAGAAAGTGAAAGGGGAGATAATTCATGCTCTTTTTAAGGTTAACGAAAAATATTGATAGAAATCTTATAAATGTTATTATTAAAATATCTGTTTGCATAATTAAGTCAATTGGCTTATAATATGTTAACTTATCAAGCATGCATAAGTTAGTTGAACATTCAATTTTTTTGTGAAAATCAATACTATATATATTTTCTTTATTCTCTAGTATAGGCCACTAATTAAACTACCCTTTTCAATGTGAAGTAAACACACCCCTCAAATATTTTTATCCACAAGAGCATTGTTTTATATGCTAAATGAAATAGTTTTTCAAATTGGAGCTCTACTACAATTAAACAGGACAGACCAAGCATGACATATGATAAAATTGGGACTTCAAACCATGCACTAATCGAATTAAGTGACTTCTTCTATAACATTCACCAAATTGACATTAACTATAAAACATCTACATATGTATAGATACATATTAAGGATTAATTACAAAAATTTCTCCTAAATTATAGCATTTGTAACACTTTGTCTCTTGAATTTTAAAATGTAATATTCGTTCTCCTTGAAGTATAAATTGTTAACAAAAATGATCCTCTTATAAAAATTTTTAATACAAAATTGAAAAATGACTATAAAATTAAGGGTATTTTGAAAATTTTGGTTATAAAAACAACAATAAAAATTAAAACTATAATAAACATAGTCATTATTGATTATTAGGAAAAAAAAATCAATTAAAACCATTATACCATTGGAATCCTTCTTTTTTGATATACCAAAATTTTACTAAATTTTCACACCCAAAACAATATTTTGAAATTTTAAAAGTTATATATATTAGTAAAATGAAAAAGGATATAACACAAATATATTCAATATAACAACAAATATAACACAAAATTGTCAAAGAGAAAAAAACTATGATAGGATTAATAAAATTTATTCCATATTTTGGAAGTTTACATTAGTATTTATACCTTTAAAATTTTAAAATACATTTTGAGTGTGAAAAAAATAAAATTTTAATTTTTTAAAAAAATTTTATTATCGTTGTACCGAGCTGCTCACTGTTAACAACATGCTTGCCTAGTCCGGGCTTCCAAATGCTTTTTCTCTAATAGGTTGATTTCCCCATTCATTAATTCATTGTAACCAACAACTCGACTACTAGGAAATATGATCTTCACTGGTAAAACAGCTTCTACTTTGTAAGTCATTGAAAACAAGGTTTCTCTTATGGATATTCTAGAGGTGGTCCGATACACCCATAACACCTTAGGCAACTCTTCGGCCCATGTACCTTTCAACTGATCAAGTTTTTTCTTCAATGTATACTTTAAGGCCTTGTTAACTTCTTCAACTTGGCCATTGCTGTACGGATAGATTGGGGCCAAGAAACTTTTGTTGATCCCTAGATAGTTGTTTTGGCATTATCAAATTGCTTAGCCTTGTCCGATACCAAGTAGTTAGGGACACCAAATATACACACAGGTAAAACTTGTCTAATAAGATTATCTCAAATTTCTTACTGAAATAATCACTCACGAACGAAGTAGATAAAGTAGCAAGAAAATAATAACAAGAACACAAGAATTTAGAGTGGTTCACCTCAATTGAAGGTTACGTCCATTATGGGTTTTCTCGAGTTGTAGGGTTTCATTATGAGAAAATATGAATACAAAAGATTTGTGCCAAGAATTAGACTTAGCCCGTTCTCTAGAACTGGCTTCTATTTATAGTACATAGAGATGGTCGATGCCTTACCCCCTAACTCTACTTTAAATTCAAATATCAGGTAATCTTATCTCCTATTGGTTAGACCTTAATACCGTAATCTCTTATAGGACTTATCCTTTATGAGTATCTGTAACACCCTGAAATTAGTTAAATGTTATTAGTATGTAAAATGGTGGATCAGTTTGTCATAATGAATATTTTAAAACTTAAATTTAACATTTTGTGAAATTTTCAAATTAATGTTAAATTGATTATTTTAATGATTTTTAATTTCTCTTAATCATTTTTTATTTGTAATTTTAAATTTTGAAACAAAACAATTTGTCAAAATGCCCATTTTATAAAACCGTGAGTGGCACACGGTTTTTGTACAATGAAACCGTCTATTTTTTCCTCTATTTAACTCTCACTCCTTCTCTCCTTCTCTCCTCATTCTTTTCCACTCTCTCACTCTCTCCCGTGTGTCTCTCTCTCTCACTCTGCCTCTCATCCTCTCTCAATTCCCTCTCAAATTTTTAAATCAAAATGTCAAGCCCAAGCTTCGGTTTAGTAGATTGAAGGCTCGAAAATGTGATTGAGTAACTAAAAACATGATTTGAAGCTCGAATCCAACGTTAGTTTTTGAATATCAAAACTTTTTTAATTTTTTAATTTTTCTTGCATTTTAAAATCTAAGCTTATTTGAGCTTAGAAACTTTTGATCTAAGTTAGGGGAACTTATGATAACTAGAATCTAAGCTTTGTTTGATCAAAAATAGATTTAAATTTAAGTTTTTATATTTTTCTCTATTTTTCTTCAATTTCTGGATTTTTCAAAATCTTTGTGCAAATCTTGTTTAAATTGGTTCAAAAGTGTTTTATAATGTTTTTCTATCATCTAAGTATGATTTCCATGCCTAAGAACTAAGAAAAACAGGTTAAAATAAAGATTTGGGCTTGGGAGGCTGAGAACCCGTGCTAGAAAATTCTAGAATTTTTTCAAATCGACAAGCCAAACTTCATGTTTGGCAGGCCGGATTCAAGGGTTTGACAGGCTGGATTCATACGTACGGTAGGCCAAACCTAGAAAAGTTTGGCCGATCGGACCTAGCTTCCCTGTAGACCGAACTGCACAGTTCGGCCGGCCAAACCAGGGAGACCGGCAGGCTGACTAGGCATGGTGAAATTTTGTTATTTTTCACCCATTTTTGTTATTTTGAACCCCGATTGAGATTTTAACATCACAGTATAATTTTATAAACTTAAATGGCACACTTGGACACCATGAGATAGTTTAGTAGCATAGGAAATCTCAAATTAGATACTGATAGGCACGGTGTATATATATCTAGGTTTGTTCGTGGATCCGCAGAGCTAACGTATAGCGAACTGAAATTTACGGTGTGGGATACCAACACGAGGATCGAGGTAGGACTTCTACCCTCTTTCCTTGGTAGCCTACATTTTAAATGATTTTGGCCAAAAAAGATTTTCATCAAAATATTTTCAATGATTGATTGAAAATGGATTTTTTTTTTATTGTTCTTACACATATAGTTTGAGGTGATTTTCATAATAAACCTCATAATAAATGTAAATGAGAATACTTAGTAAAAAGAGATTCCTAATAAGTATAGAGAATATATATATAAAGGCATGATGCTATATCAGATATCAGGTCGTGTGGAGTGCGATCTTGGGGGTAGGTCCTAAAACCCAACTGGGCCACTATGGTGGTGTAATATATATAGTTTGCCCAGGAAAAGAAATAATATTCTTTATAGTCGACCAATAAATTGTTTTGGTAAGATAAACTTTTATTGAATTTTCATTTATTTATTTATTTATTCAAGTTCGTTTTCTAAATATTTATTTGAATAATGAAATTTTCTTTAAAATTAAATGTTTTTTTTTGCAAATATAGCCCTATTGAGCCTTTCGCTCACATTTTCTTTGTTTTCAAAACCATCCCCCTCTAGGTGGATACCAGCTTAGGATCAAAGAAGAATCTGTTGACAAGACTTGCCAGTAGTAGAAGAATCAAGTAGGTTATTTAAATTATATAAATCAAGGCATGTATTACTTTAACTTTCTCATTTTATTTTCGGTTGTGGTTGTAATTTAATATTCTTGATACCATGTGTGTGCACAAAATGTGGGTCAGTGGGACCTATTCTTGTTCTTTCTTATTTCTTTATTATTTTCTTATTGTCTACTTTGTCATTTTTATTTGTTTAATTATTATAATTGCTTGCTTTTAAAAAGGTTTTAAATTATCACATTTTTATTAATAAATTTTAATTCTAAAACTAAGTTTTAACCAAATCTTTACTTAATTAACTTAATTAAACCGCCACGTCACCTCCCGTACTCTGGGACGTGACAGTATCTTAGATTCGGTAGATCATGATCAACTTGAGTGTTTATCACCATATTAGAGATTTTTTAAATTAAATTCGGATGCAAATAGACTATTTTACCCTTCTCGAGTATTTTTTTGAAAGAAGCTTTTGGAACACACTGAGGCAATATAGG
Organism: Artocarpus hirsutus; assembly: GCA_946598075.1. Classification (NCBI taxonomy): domain Eukaryota; kingdom Viridiplantae; phylum Streptophyta; class Magnoliopsida; order Rosales; family Moraceae; genus Artocarpus; species Artocarpus hirsutus. The sequence continues at coordinate 38,249 of CAMOHE010048983.1, read as the reverse complement.
CCGAGAGCAATCTCGGGCCTTATAACCAACCAGGCCCAACTTAGTGACCGAACATTACGTAACTTTTAAAATAATTTCATCTTTCAATGATAATGAGTGTGACAAGTACGATTTTCATTTTAATATAAAAAAAATCTCGCCTTTAATATTACTGATTGTGGGATTGAAAATCAATATGTGCGCAACATATTGATTATATGTTTCATAAAATGCTTCATAATTGTGTGATATTATGATTTTGACATATCATCGGCAAATTGTTCTTCCTCATTGACATGATAGGCAAGGACCACAAATAAAAATGAGATGATTTCTCTATGAATTTCTATTGTCTCTTCTTTCAACCCCTTATTATCTATCTCAAACGTTGGACTCGGGCCCCACCCAATGCCAATTGTTTGACTCGTTTCCTTTTGAGTAATTAGGCATATTGTATTGCTAGTCCTTAATTATAATCTCCTTAGAACCTGCATTTTCCTCTGAGAATAAACTTCTCTCTTCTTTTAGGAAGCACTGGAAGTTCTAAAAACGTACTTTCATATATAAGAGTAAAGGAATTATAATGGGAGAGAATTCATCAGCGGCTGCATACATACACTTGGTGAGCTATAACAGAAACTCGGTGTAAATTTCATTTGATTTCATGGTAAAATATATATGATGCTTCAGTTTGACCATGAATATTGGTGATTCAAAACTCCAAATTTCTCCTTTCCTGAACAGGGATAGCTGGCTCCACTACTGTCTTTTTATATTTTTGCTTCATGATTTATATATCCTGGTGCATGCTCACATGTTGACTTACAACTGTCTTTTTTAGATTGCTTTACTTTTGGCAGTTTTTTTGGCTCTGTGGAGTATGATTGTGTACTCTTTTTTCCTCTGGAGTTTTTCTCTTTGCATTACATCTATAATTTAAAAAACAATCGTAAAATAAGCTTCCTAGAACCACCAATTTTTAGTAGTAAGACCAAGGAATGTACAAAGTTATGGTTTAGGCTGCGTCTTCTCAACATCCCCTGTTGAGGATAAGAGAAATGCTAACAACACTTTATTTCTCACTTTTTTTACACTCTTTGTATTCGTAGTTGGCACATAGAATCTACTAATATAATAAATTATTATTTAAACAGATAAATTATTATTTAAACAAAAATTAAAATAATAAATTTTACATATCAGATAATAAATACAAAAAATATAAAAAATAAGAAAAAGAATCATACTAGCACTTCTTTTTCTTTAGTTGTCTTTACTGTCTTTAAATGTTTTATTTTGGTTTACGAAATATTTTTACTTTACCCCATTTTCTCTTGGGATTTATTCAATCTTCTTTTTTTTTCCCCTTTAATATGCACCAGTGTTGATGCCAGACATAATAATTAATAAATATTGTCATCATTACTTGTTTTTATAGGTGCAGCATCTGATAGAGAAGTGTCTGATCTCGCGGCTGACTAAAGAGGAGACCATGGAAGCCCTTTCTAAGCACGCAAACATCAATCCTATCGTCAGCTGTACTGGTTAGTTGTCTAATTGGTTAATGCTTCAAAACCTCATTTCAACAATCCCGGATAACTCTCTTCATTTGAAAATACTCCGTTTTATGTACAGATATATGTACACTATATATATATAACGCTAGACAAATACACACGCATATACGCAATCTCGCTTAGTTTTCCTTGTAGGCTAATCCTGCTTCATTTTAATTTAATTCAACACGTGCATACTTTAGCAGCAGGAAAAAAAAAAATCAACGCGTGCATACATATATACACGTGTGCATGTGTATGTATGTATATATGTCCATACCTACGTACGTAAGTATGTATGGATTTACGTACGTACGTACACATTCATACTCATATATATGTTCTATTGAGACTAACGTATATAATTTGCTTAATTTAAACCATATATATATTGACACTAGATGACATACACATGCAGTTTGGAATGAACTTGAGAAAGAGAATATGGTATTCTTTAGGGAATATAGCTTGCGCTTCCAAACCAAGGAAGAAGAAAAAGGAATATTGCCTGAGAAAGAGACGAACCAAATACTCCAAAAACTGATCTCAAATTCCTCTGGTAACTCTGACGACAACGTGAATGCCTGATTATACATGCTTTGTGTATTGATAATAAAATTGTCACCAATTCCAGTTATACGTATGCATTACTCTATGTATTTTTATAATATTTTGTCGTATTTTCAGTTGTCTCAAGTTTTGTACTGGACTAAATCTGTAGATACTTGTTGATTTCGCTACACTATATAATTACCATATAATTATAATCGATAAAGCAACAATGGCACTTCATATGACTAGTAACAGAGCTAGGACAAGATTTCAGGATGGAAAGCTAAAATTAAAATTTGGGGGCATAATGGAAATTGTCTAAATAAAAACTTCGATTTATGCAAGAGGACAGTTCTAAAGAAAAGTGGTATGAAAATATATTTTGGGAATCCCTAGGCCCAAAGGCCCAGCCAGAAAAATTAATCAGGAAGAGGAAAACATATACATTTATTATCATTAAGAAAAATTCAACAAAGGGAGATATCGAACTTTAAAAAGAATGTAACGTATATAATTAGAGGGTGAAGTATAATTTTAAAGGAACTGAAATATATTTTATATAAAATTTTTTATACAATATTAAAAAAAAAAATTCAAGAAGACAGCTTATACTCGTCTGTACGTAGCTCCCCTCCTACTTCAATCAGAGGGCAATTGCCGTACCAAGATGGCTCCGCACCCACATGTGACTCTACCATAGCACCCGTTAACTATAATAAATGGACGCAAATGATTGAAGTACTTATTATTAAAAATAAAAGAAAATGAAAATATCAACACTTAGATTTAACAGAAATAATGATATAGATAAAATTGGCATAAAATATGCCTTCAGTGGTTCCAAAAAGTACGCGTATCTCACTTGAGGCGGGAGTCTTTGGGGACCACCATTAGAGCACCCCTCAACAATTTGGGTCGTGTGTTTCGTGGGTTCAACGTGTCCCCGTGCGTCCGCATTAGCCCAGCCACTGATAGCCACGTGTTCCTTGGTCCTAGCTCTCTCCTTAGCACCCCGGATGCACGCCAACACGTGGCGCCGACATCAGATATTCTAAATGCCTAATTGTTTCTCATTGCTAGCGTGAATTAAAGCTGAAGAAGGAATAAAAAAATAAAGGCTCAGCCATAAATAGGACCTTGTCAAGTTATTTTAAAGGAGGCTTAATGCCCCATAACTGAGAATCAGAGAGAAATACCAAGGCATTTTTCTTTTAGGTTTTTATTTTATTTTTAAGTTCAGAAAAATTCAAGGGAGAAAATATTTTGAGGATGAAGAAGAAAAGATTAAAGATTAGAGATTGAAACTTGAAGACTTGTGATACCTCTACATGGGTTTTTCTTTCCAATTTCATGTTCTTGGTATTTTTATATTTGAGATGTTAAACCCTTGGTTTATATTTCTAAGGCTTTGATTTACCTAATTATGATGTTTTGATTTTTCTTTCCATTTAGTAATGAATTATTTTCTCTAATTAAGTATTCATCATTATTCTTAATGCTTCTTATTAACTGTCCCCTAATTAGATGATTTGTTAATTCATAATGAAACTGATAGGAGATTTGTTTTTTTTTTTTTTATCATTGTGATGAATGCCATAAATCATATGTAAGATAGACATATATTTGCATAGTTTGTGTGGTTGTATATTGAAATCTATGAAACTTAATGAATTTTTTATTGTTATAATTTACATAGAAATAGAGTGGGTTAACAGTTGAGGGTTTTTTTTTTATGTAACTTGACAGAGGGCATCGAATAAATTAGAGATTTTTGACTATCAATTAGGAAAATAATTTGAGACTGATGAGATAAAATAATTAAAATGGATTAGTTAAGGTAAAATCAGAAACCTAAGGTCTTTAGTTTATTGAATTTTCTTTTATTTTATTTTCCTTCTTGTTTGTTTCTTTTTTATTTTAATTTCTCATTATCATCTATTTATTCTTAATTATTCAAATAAAATTAAAGTTAATATAATTTTAGCACTTTATAGGTAAATAATCCTCATGAGAACCATGCTCTACTTATCTTTTTATTACTTGTTTAAGTGATAACATGCACTTGCGTTGTGTAATTTTTCACAAGAAGTTTTTAGCGCCATTGGGGGATTGTTTTATTTCTATTAATATCAATACTAAAAAACTCTAGTTTTGATTTAAATTTCTATCTCTTTTTATTTTTCTTTTTTTTTTTAATTTTAGTTGTTATTAATTCTTGTGAGGTGCTTAGATATGATTCACCAATAAGTCTTCATGAATTTTGCTCAATATGACTTGGAAACAATCAATGATAATTGGGAGAGGTTCAATGATATGCTTAGCATGTCTACCAATCATGGCTTGTCAAAAGAATTTCTAGCTTTTATATTTTGTAAAGGTTTATGTGAGAGAGTAAAGAAAATGGTTGACACAGCGGCCAATGGGGTGTTTATAAACCTAACTGATGACGAAGCCTATGAGTTGTTGGTAGACTTGGCTTACCCTTTCATCTTCAAAGATGAGTAGACACTAAGTGAGGAGCCCTTGGAGAATTCTCAAGACAACATTCTACGTGAAGAAGAGACACAAGCCTTGATTGTTGCAAAAAAAAAAAAAAAAAAATCACAAGAAGCTATAGTGTTTAACCTATTGTGCCAACATTGATTATCCAATATTATATCTATAGTGATCCAATACGGCCAACTTCTCCCCCACCAATGTTAGCATCATTCCTCCAACAAGCTAATTCACTGAAGACAAGTCTTGTTGAGTGCACATGCAATAACTATTCATATCATGCCAAGCTTGAGAGCATCTATAACCAAGACCCATATATGGTGTTACATGACACTTATTATAGGCGAAAGCCGCCTTTGACAATCACTCCTCTAAAAGTCAAGCATATGACTTTAAATCAAGTGTTTATTGAGAGCCAACCTAAACTTTCTAAATTTTATTCTTATTATGTTCTTGTTATTTTATGCTAGTTTATTTATTAAGTATATTGTTTGGTTTTTGGTCCTTGCATAGGTCTTTGAGCAAGTTTGGACGTTGATGTATGTAATTCTAAGTTTTTTTTTTAATAATCTTGAAATAGAAGCCAAGCCCACCAAAAAAAAAAAGAAAAATGTTGCCCACACCATCAATTATTTAGGGAAGTTTGCTTTACCCTCTCTATTATTTCTTTTTCATAACATTAAGGACTTTTAAGTTTGGGGGTCGAAGCTTAGTTTTGTTTTGTTTTCTTAGTATTTTCTTTTTTTTAAGGATTTTCTTGTATAATTTTTTTTGGATTTTCTTTTTCTTTTATTAGGATTTTAAAAAATTAAAAAAAATTGTTTTTGTTTTTGTTTTTATTTTTAAGTGATGATGAAGTTTGATGATCAAAGCCTTATGATAAGAATTTGATTGAAATTGGATATGGTTTTGGAAAAGTGCTAAACATTGTTCTTGTTAGTATGCTTGACAATTGAGTTGGTTTGATTTCATTTATTGATTCTTTTAACACTTAATGCACCTAGTCTTGATCAATTGTTTTTTTGTTTATTTAGAGAAGGTTTATACATATTAGTTGTTCTTAACAAGATCTCTCCAAATCTAGAATTTTTTTTATTACCTCTTGAGGCGAAATCCTATACAACATAAAACTAAGGGGATGATTTAGGCTCGTTTGAGTTTTTCAAACCTACCCTTTTATCAATATATGTTTCGTTCACCCTTTAAGCCAAAAAACTTTAACTTTTTTCTTTCTTTCTTTAGCCCACACCATCCGTATTATATAACACAAGAAAAAAAAATAAAAAAATCCTTATTCTTTCAATAGAATCCATGAATATTTCAATAAAAAAGAGAAATTAAGGAGCTATTGAAAAAATAGCTACTAAAAAAATCATTCATTGATCTATCCTTAAAAAAACACATATACACATACACTATCCTATTGCAATTCAAAGAAATAAGTTTGGCGAAAAAGTGGAGAAGACTTTCCTTCAAAAAAACAATGGAAAAAAAAGAGTGAAAAAAAGTCGACTTGAAAAATATAAAAAAATAAGCTTTTCAATATTTCTAGTAGTATTTGCATGTTCTAAATATTTATCTCTTTATGATTCTCATATGTTTTTCTTTACATCCACACCCTTTCGTTCTTAGCCATCACTCTAGCCAAACGTTGTAACCTATGACAAAGTCCTTTTGATTTTTATTAATATGTTAGTTTACATTAGTGGAAAGTTAGAATAAAAATTAGACTTATGGGGTTTGAAACATCATGAAAAATTTGAGATTTCTTAAAGAATGCTAGTGTGCATAAACTCATCTGAATTTGTTTACAATTGATTGAAAAAGAATTCACACACACACACAAAGAATCAAGGTAGTATTAAACTAATTCATGAGTTGAAATTTCTAAACTTTTATGATGTTTACATTTTCTTGAACTATATAACATGCAACCTTTGAGGAGATTTTGTAAATCAAATTGAATCATCACTCGTTTTTAAGATTTTTCTTTATGTTTCTTTTTTGTTTTTTGCTCGATGCCGAGCAAATATTAAGTTTAAGGGTATTTAATTAGCTAGTTTTATACTAGTAAATTATATACTTTTAACTTAATATTTTGCGAGTTTTTAGGTCTTTTAATTGCTTTTTATTTATTTTTATTTTAATTTAATTAAATTTTATTTTTATTTTAGTTCTCCTTTTTTAATTATTATCTTCTCTCAATTGTGTCGGCAAACGGATAAAATGGCAATTGGAACTAATTTGGAGGGCCAAAGGGTAACAAAAATGTTTGAAATTCGAATTGAAATCCGTCCAAACCAGCACCACACTGGCAGCAGGACCAACGGCCATCGCCAGCTGTCAGATCACTCCTTCAGCAGTCCTAGATGGCGCGTGTTTCTTACCTGAGGCAGGAGGACATCAGAGATTGTGGGGCCCACTGTCAGTGCACTTCTCAGCCATCTGGTTTCTGTATTTTATTGGTTCAACGTGTACCCATGCGTCAGTCTTCAGCCCAGCCGCTGATAGCCACGTGTTCAATTGGTCCCGTCTCTTCTCAATTCCCCAATTGTACGTCGACACGTGTCGCACTCACAGAGGTTCGTAACGCCTGATTGTTTCACCTTGCTGGCATGAATTAAGGCCGGAGGAGGAATGAAAAATAAAGGCCCAGCCACATTTAACAAAAGAAGCCCACGATACAATAACATGATATAAAAATGACACGAGATAAATAAGTTTAAATTGTACGTTTATTAATTGTATCATAAATAAGTTGATATGAATAACACAAAAATAAACGGACTGAATTCGTGCTAACACGCTAAACGCGCCTTAATACGTTTAATTAAACGGATTGTAAACTTGTTGACACGGCACGACACGACCCGCTCATTTATAACACATTTAAACTTAAAAATAAAAATATTTAAAATATTTATAGTAGGTTAATATTAATTAGATATTATGTTCTTGTTAATTTTCTTTATTGGCTTTTTTTAAAAAAAATTTAAAGTTTTTTATTTTTTTTTAATTTTTAGCTAATTGGGTCATAAACGTGTCATATGCATGTTGTTGTTGTGTCAACCCGTCACAACATGTTTAATAATCATGTTAATCGTGTCGTGTCGTGTTACGCGTGCCATAGGTGTGTCATGTTCGTGTTTGCATTTCTAACACGTTTATTAATCGTGTCGTGTTTGTGTTCGGGTTAAACGTGTCATGTTGTAAACGTGCCTGCACGAACACGATTATCGCCACCTCTAGGGCTGATACAAGCAAATAAAAAAGGAAGATAGAGAGCAAGGTGCCCATTTTTGGCGCTGGGGTAATTCTGAATTTTATTGTATTTACCCTTATTTCTCAAGCCTAGACATAAGACCTTATTAGGTTATTTTACAGGATGCTTAATCCCCTATAACGGAGAGTTGGGGAGAAATACTAAGGCATTTTTTTTTAGGTTTTTATTTTTAGCTTTAGTAAAATTTAAGGAAGAAAATATTTTGAAGATCAAGAAGAGAAGATTAAAGATTGGAGAATGAAGCTTGGAGACTTGTAACATGTCCACATGGGTTTTTTTTTTTTCAATTTTCTGTTCTTTGTATTTTTTTATGTTGAGCCCTTGATTTGTGTTTTTAAGGCTTTGATTTTATCTAATTATAAGGCTTTGATTTTAACTAATTATTTTCTCTAGTTAAGTATTTGTCATCATTCTTAATGCTTGTTATTAACTGGCCACTAATTATGTGATTTGTTAATTCCTAATGAAATTGACAAGAGATTTATTTTTTTTTTCAATCCTTGTGATGAATGCCATAAATTGCATGTAAGATAAACATATACTTGCATGTTTGTGTGGTCTTGTTATGAAAATCTATAAAACTTAATGAACTCTTTATTATTGTAATTCACATAAAAATATAATGGGTTAGCAATTGAAGGTATTTTTGGTGTAAGTTGACAAATAGTATCAAATAAATTAGAGATTTCGACTATCAACTGAGAGAATAATTTGAGACTGATGAGGTAGAATAATTAAAACGGATTAGTTACAGTAGAATCGAAAACCCCAGGTCTTTAGTTTATTGAAATTTCTTTTATTTTATTTTCTTTCTTGTTTGTTTTTCTTTTTTTGTTTTATTTTATTTTCTCACTATCATCTACCTATTTTCGATTATTCAAATAAAATTAAAGTTAATTTAATTTCGGTACTTTGTAGGCAAATAATCCTCGTAGGAACAATACTCTACTTACTACTTTGTTACTTGTTTGAGATAATGTGCGCTTACATTGTACAATTTTTCACAAGATTTCTTTTATAATTCTAAACATACATGCATCGCAAATTGTGAGTCAATTGCTAAGAAGTAAAGTTGATAAGAAGGAAGAAATAATACCATGTTCTCCACTTCTTCAGTTCTCCTTTAATTTTATTACCCCATAAGTTTAGCCATCCCATTATATAAAATTCACCTTAATTCAAAAGACTATGGACTAAATGCAAAAACAAGAATTTTACAACATCGAAAAGTAAATTTATGAAATACGACATTAAAAAAGGAAATAAAAAAGAAATAAATTTTATATTTCAAAAGTAAATTAAAAAATAAATATAAAGCATAGATATTTGCCGATATTTCTTAGGAATTTTCTGTAAAATTTTTTGATATTTTATCATTTAACGCTAAAGTTTTTACGAAAATCGATATTTTGATCAAAATATCTATGGATATTTTCACAAAAATTTACGGTTATTCTATCGAAATAATACAACACCTTTTATGCCGGTATTTACGAAGTGCAAAAAATTTCGCAAAAATATAGATAGAAATGTCAATTGAAATTCCATTTCTCAATCCTTGCTTGTTGTTTAGCTCCCTCAAAACGCAGCACGAATATCTGAGGTTGATATGAATCGTCTGACTTTGGTAAACGACATTATTACTCCCTAAATATTCGGTCGCATGGAAAAGCAAACAAACGTGCACGTCGCAATATGTGGGCTTCTTTTGAACAATTGTCAACGTCAATGTTTGAGGATTGCATTTCGCGGTTTATATAAAGCAGGCCTGGGACAAAAAATGGGTCCGAATAAATTAATAAAAAAAACGTCCTATTCCGCTCCGAATTAAGTAATACTGTATATTGTCTTGAGATTGATTGCTTCGAGAGAAATCACGAAAAGATTACAAAAAAAAAAGCCGTTTGGTTTGGTTAAACTTCCACGGTTTTGTGGATGAATATTTTTCAAGATATACAACAACTTGGAATGGCATGTAATATTATGCATATGCATTCACAATGATAGTGTCCGCAAGAGTTGAAACATTTGTTGGGTTGCTATTCTAAAGATTGATCATTACTTTGAAAGTTCTAGCCCACGAAGTCTGTGTTTTAAAACTCTGTTCATATGAAAAAGTTATGAATTTTCACTCATTATTATCTTACTTCATTTCAATATAATCAATATCTGCGTAACAAATTTACATGAAATTATACATTTACATATAAAAGAACGCACGCATATATATATATATATATATATGCAATTTGACGTGAGTGCATATAATTTAATCAACACGTGCATACACATGTGACGTGAGTGCTGGTGCATATAGTGCTGGTGACGTGATATATATATATATAGTCATATAATTTGCTTAACGTAAAAGCTATATTAAATATGGATCCAACTCCTTGGTCTAATTTCGACGTCCTAAATAATATAACCAATTGTTTAATAACGCGTCAATATTATCTAATTGTACAGATTAATATACATGGTGTATATATTATTAATATTAATTACCGCCACCGGTCATCAGCGAAATCTCTTCTATATTATTAAAATTAAATACGGGTCCAACTCCTCCATCTAATTTTGACTCCTCCTTTGTTGACACATTATTGTGCTAATTATTTTCTGTCTTGTACAATATTTGGTCATATTTTCTGTTGTCTCAAGCTTTGCACTATATTAAATCTGTACGTACTTTAATTCGTTAAAATATAAAATTTCTGAATTATGATTAATTGGTTTCTTTATAATGAAAAGGAAGAGTCCTAAATCCCAAATTATAACTCAATCTCTCTCTCTCTCTCTCTCTCTCTCTCTCTCTCTCTCTCTCTCTCTATGTATACACACACACACAACACATTGTAGCCATAATCAATAAAGCAAAAATGGCACGTCATGTGACTCCACCATAGCACGCCCAAACTACAATAAATGGTCGAAAATGAGAAGTTCTCGCAATTTTGGGGGTTGGTCTCTTTGGCCACACATCAGCATTCTTGACTTTTCTATACGACATTATTAGTCCCAAAATATTCGGTCGTATAGGAAAGCAAATAAACGTGTCACGTGACATCAACATTTGCTTTTCGTTTGTCCTCTTGGGAGGCAATGTTTTTAAGGATTGCGATTTCGCTGCTTTCAAAGCAGCCCTGGGGACCAAAAAATGGGTCCTAATAAAGCAATGAAAAACATGTCGTATTCTACTTTTTTTGTGTGTTTAGCATTCTGCATTTTTCTTGGGATTGTTTGTTTCCAGAGAAATATGGAAAGGATAATAATTGATGGGCTGTTATTCTAAAGATTGATAATTACTTTGAAAGTTCTAGCCCACGAACTCCGTGGTGTAGAACAGTCCTAATTGCTTTCCACAGATATTTCAGCACGTCTGGAGTTATATATGATGATATATAAATGGCCTTTCATGAATCATATGTATGTACACACACATATGTGTGTGTGTGGTTTTTCACCGTTAGATTAGAAAATCAATCAGGTGTAAGGGGAAGGAAAAGCAAAATCAGGGGTGACGTGAAGATTACTTGGTGAGTGATTGGGAGAAGGTAGAAGGAAAATTGAAAATGGTAAGAAAAAGAGGTGATTGCTATAATACTATGAAGAAATAATAGTAAAATAGAAGCGGATATTTATATTTTTTCCTATTGCCATTCCCACTATTTCTCAATTTCTTCTCATACATTCTAGCTTCATTACAAGGCCTATTTATAAGGATTCTTCCATACTAGCTTATAACGAAAGCTTAATGTAATTGTCATGACGCTCTCAAGATGTGTCGGTAACTAGTAAAAGTATTTAAAGCACTACAACAAATTTGAGATTCTACAACCTTTATTTAACGACCGTTTCTCAAAAACCGTCGTGATAAGGAAAAAAAAAACGCGGCGAGTTACGCCCGCGAAGACGAAAACCGTCGTGGTAGTGGCGGG
>CAMOHE010048983.1:7595-26422 GCA_946598075.1 Artocarpus hirsutus | reverse complement strand
TTTTTTCCTATTGCCATTCCCACTATTTCTCAATTTCTTCTCATACATTCTAGCTTCATTACAAGGCCTATTTATAAGGATTCTTCCATACTAGCTTATAACGAAAGCTTAATGTAATTGTCATGACGCTCTCAAGATGTGTCTGTAACTAGTAAAAGTATTTAAAGTCATACAATATCTTCATATTTCACTTCATAAATTATTTAATGTGAATGAAGTCCATATCAACTCTTATAAGAGGCCCAAGTTACACGTAGTGAATAAAAAATGATCAAAAAATGGAATTGGAATCAGCCCAAACTCAAGGGTCATGTAACTTTAATTGTTGCGCCAGACCAAAGCTCCTCAAACTCATGGGTTGTTTGAAAAAGTAGTTGGAATTGAAGTTGTTAGTTTGAAAACTTCAGCATGTGAACATATACTATAGCAATTTATAAAGTGTTTAGGAGTATTGATTAGAACCAATTTTGATTGAAAATGCTGTAGCATATGAGAGCTTTACACTGTAATATATTTTTTTCTTGACACTGTAGCATGTGAGAGCTTTACACTGTGACAACCAAAAGTTTTAGTTCTAACTCACATTGCCAAACACCACATTACTATAGCTGCTAAGAGTTATACTTGGAACCATCACTACTATAAACTTTAGATTAAACAACCCTTATTTAACGACTTTTCTTTAAAAACTGTCGTGATAGGTGGGAAAAAAGACTCAAAGTTACACCGAGAATACGAAAACGGTCATAGTAGGAGGCGAAATCTAAAAACCGTTGTGTAAAAGTAAACATTACACAACGGTTTTCGTAAAAACTATCATGTAAGATCAAAGGCTTTACAACGGTTTTTCGTAAAAACTATCATGTATTGTCCTTTAAAACCTCTTTTCTTGCTTGACAATTAGACACAAAACGCAAACCCAACTCTCAAAAACACAGCCAGAATTTCCCAAAATTCCAGTCGGCATCCATTTTTACCTCCATCCTGCTTAGTCTCCTTCCTTTAAGTATTTAATTAGATAATTATAGGTTTTGATTTTGTTGATTAGTTATTTGGATATGTTGGGTATGATTAATTTATAGATCAATTAGTATGATTGATCAATGTTTATGAATTTATGGATATGATTAGTTATTTGACTATGATGGGTATGATTAATTTGTTGATTTTTTTAGTATGATTAGTTTATGAGTATGATTAATTTTTAAAAATTGTAGATTTATTAATATTATTTGTTATTTGAATATGATGGGCATGTGTAATTTATGGATTTATATGATTTACATGTGGTAGAATAATTAATTTGTGAAATTGTTTGTAATAGGACTTCCAAAATGTATAGAAAATCGATGTGATATCATCGATTGAGTAGAGAATATGTAAATGGTGTGGAAGAATTTTTGTTATTTGTCAAAACCCATGCCCAAGGTGATAGCATTCAGTGACCTTGTGTTTAATGTGGAAACCATAGATCTCATTGAATTCAAATTGTTAGATGATATTTATTTCAAAATAGGATTATAAGTAGTTATCAAACGTGGCATTTTCATGGTGAGTCTTTATTCAAACTAACTTTACTAAGTAAAGGAAAGTAACCCATTGTAGAGGGTAATATGGGTGATCACGATAATATGGTTGAGATGGTAAATGATTTGGAAGAATACTTTTTATACCGTCCGGAGTAATTTGAGACAATGATGAATGATGTCAAGACACTTATGTATGAGGAGTGTACCAATTTTACCAAATTGTCCACTTTAGTTGGTTATGAAATTTGAAGGCGTCAAGTGGATGTTCAAATTCTAGTTTCACAAATCTTTTGGAATTTCTAGGAAGGCTTCTATCAGAGAGTAATAAATTACTAACTAGTATGTATGAGGCTAAGAAGACTTTGAGTACTTTAGATGTAAAGCATGAGAAAATACGTGCTTCTAAAAATGATTGTGTCCTATATAGGAAGAAGTATAAGGATAAGAGTTATTTCCTTGTTTATAAAGAGTCAAGGTGAAAGAAAGGAAAGAAGCTAAAAAAGTTAAGAAAGAAGTGTCGATGAAGGTATTGTGGTACATTCCACCAGTCCCACGTTTAAGATATTTATTCACATGGAGCATGCCAAAAATTTGACTTGGAACCATGTCAAATGGGTTAATGACAGTATGCTTAGACATTCAGCGAATTCAGCATAATGGAAGACCTTTGATGCCGATCATCTCGAGTTTAGTGCAGAACCAAGAAATCTACATTTCGCTTTATCGACGAATAGAATGAACCTATATGGTAACATGAGTAGTAGACATAGCACTTGGCCTGAAATACTTGTCAACTACAATCTCTCTCAAAAAATGTGCATGAAATGGAAGCTCTTGATGTTGACTCTATTGATTCTGGATCCTCACCAATCGGGAAATTACATTGATATGTACTTGGTACCGTTAATCGACAACCTAAAGAGCTTGTGCGAAAATAGAATTGAAGTTAGAGATGCTTACCGAGAAGAAACATTCACACTTCATGCAATGTTGATATAGACAATTAATGACTTCCTTGCATATGGAAATATATCTCGTTTTTCAGTGAAGACTTCTATTGGTTTTCCTATTTATATGAAGAAAACGTCTTACAAACGGTTGAAGAATGGTAAGAAAATTATTTTTCTTGGCCATAGAAGATGGTTGCCAAGAGATCATCATTACAATAAGCAAAAGAAAGCCTTTGATGGTACCATCGAAGAAAGAGACACTCATTGGCCTTCGACAGGTGAACAAGTATTTGAAATGCTAAAAAAGATGTAAAAGTGGTACTTGGGAAGAGAAAGCGAGGTAAAGACGAGACGTCAATAGACAGACCTTGGAAAAAGAGGACAATCTTCTTAAAACTTTCATATTGGAAGACACTTTTTGTTTGTCATTACTTGAATGTTATACATATTGAGAAAGACATTAGTGAATCAATAGTCGGCACATTGTTTGACATTTCGGGCAAGATTTAGAATAGTGAAAAAGCATAGTTGGATCTCATAGAGATAGAGATTAGGCCTAATTTTTTTTCTCGAGAAAAGAGGAAACCGTACTTACTTACCTCCAGCTAAGCACATGTTATCAAGAGGGGAAAAGAAAAAGCTTTATGAATGACTTGCTTCATTGAAAGTGTCGAACGACTATTCTTCAAACTTTAAAAAGTTAATGTCGATGAAGGATTTAAAACTTATTGTCATGAAAACACATGATTATCATGTGTTGATGTAACAATTACTAACACTTGTGTTGCGAGGAATTCTAACAAAGGATGTGAGATTTGCAATTACCAAATTATGCTTGTTCTTTAATTCAATATGCTCCAAAGTAATTGATTCATTTATGTTGGATTTACTATAATTGGAGTTGGTGCAAACCTTGTGCACGCTTGAGAAGTATTTTCTACCAACATTTTTTGATATCATAATTCATCTAATTTTTTTACTTAGTCCATGAACTTAAGTTATATAAGTCGGTGTATTTGAGATAGATGTACCCTTTGAAAGGTATATGAAGGGTTTGAAGAGCCATGTGAAGAACCAAAATAGGCCAAAGACAATAAATATTGAGTCTAGAGGACTATCTATTGGCAATCCTTCCTCGATAAATTGAGAGGAGTAGGAGCAAGCTTGTCTTTATATCTTACACAATGCTCATGCAATAGAGCATTTCATTGTGGTTCACATGAAGAAGTTAAAAAAAAAGGCAAACCCAAAAGGAGCAAGAATGAGAAATAGTTGAAAAATGAACACAATCGGACCTTTTAAGAGTAGATTAGCGCACACATATATGCCAAGTACTCTACATCACAAAATGGAAGCATTTTACAAGACTTAAAAAACCTAGCTAGAGGACCGTTGTCATCATTTGGAACTATCACTAGGAAAAGTTAGAGGTTAACGCCTAAGTGTATCAAAACAAAGCGGCCATAGTAGCATGGATTGGGCGGTCATATCCATAAAGAGAAAACAAAAACAAACAAGAAATGGTTAACAAAATATAAGTGTTAAAGAGACAGGGGAAATGATAAAGTTAAAGGAAAGAGTATTTTTGGATTTTTGTTTGCAAATAATAAAAATAGGCAATAAGAAAAGACAAATTCAATAGTAAAAATGGGCAAAGCATTGAGAATTTTTTATACGTTTGTTATCCAATATCAATTTTGATTCACGCACAAACTCAATTGTATGCTTCACATCCCAAACATACAATCAGAAAATATGAATTTTAAGTTCTCAAATTCACAATAATATTTGAATAAATTAAACCCTCACGTTAATTTCCAATAAATTATTGTCACAATTTATCTTAAACTAACAAAAAACTTTTCTTAATAATTTGCAGTAAAAGACCAACACGCAAAATAATTTAACAAAATATTGTATGACAAAATTACATAAATAATGCATGACTAATACTTTATATATAAATTTGGCATACAATATTTTGGCTCAAAAAATAGACAAAAGATGAAGAGGATTTAACTCATTCAAATATATAAGAATTACAAATCAATTAGAGAATCAAAACCTTTAATAGATGACTCAACAAATAATATCATCTCTAGTCTTACCAATGAAAAATCTAGCCTAACTTACACAACATTCTCACATGTTTAAAAGAGAAAATATGAGAAAAAAACAAGTAAAGAAAAATGAGAAAAATATATGTTTATACTTAGGCTAAAATTCAACAACCTAAACCTTTAGCAAACCCCCTATTTATAGAGTTTTTAGGCCGCCAAAAAATAAATAGCTAAAAAAAATAAATAAAAATAAACAAAAAAATCTTTCTAATTAAATTGGAATTTGACAATAAATTAAATGGACTAAAGACCATTATTCAAAGAAATTTGTTGGGAAAAAAGGAAAAAAAAAAAAAGGCTAGCATAGATGTTCATGCAGGGAAGGAAAAGTCTTCAAATAGTTGGGACATGTGGCGTGAGATGAGTGGGCAGAGAAGAGAAGTAGCCAACAGTTAGGACCCTTGGAATTGAGGCGTGCAACTATGATGCGAACAAAGGAGGGACTGGCACCCTAATTAGATTGTGTAGTTGACCTATGTGTGAAGGCTAAAAAACATAGATTAAATTACGTGGTATACTACTTCTATACTATCATTATTGTGTTCTACCACTTATTTTTTCTTCCTTTCATTCATACCAGTTCTCTTAGCCAAAAAGACCATAACAATTTTAGATAAAACTTGTTTGCCCAATCCCAACCTAAAATACTTATAGTTAATTATGTCTTTATACTCTTTGGAAGTGTTATAATTCAAAATTTTTCATAGAAGTGGTAAGATTGAAAAACAATTCTACATAAGTGATATTTCTCAAATTGACCCAAAAATGCGAAGGACAGCTGGGGCCCATGTAACCAGGTTTAGTGAATCGAAAGAGGACACTTATCGGCTCGATTCAACGGCTTACTGCTCAATGGCTTGACGACTTTGTTGGGAATTTGGACCTAATTTCTTCTTGCTTATTGGCTTATATGTATAATTTTTATACTACTTCTGAATTAGCCAAAATAAATAAGATAAAACTAAGACATTTCATTTAAAATATTTGAATAAAATGTTTAATTAAATCTCAAATAATTTAGCATTTATCAAATAATTTGCAGTGCTTAAATTAAACATTCATTTACTTATGGCATATTTAGCACACTGTATTATATTGTATTGTATTATATGGTATTAGTGTTATTCAACACAATGTTGTTTGGTTTTGCACCATATTGACATGTTGTGTTACACTCCACAATGTTTGTTTATCATCGTATTGTATTATAGTAATATTTAAACTTTAAATATAGTAAATTTGGGTCATAGTTCTAGGGTGAAATTCACAACCGTGTTGACATTTAGGACTGTGGTGGGAGTAGAGACTTGGGACAGGGGACAAGATTAGGATTCAAGACTAGGTCGGGGTCCAAGTCGATGTCAGGATTTGGGGTTAGGATTAGGGTCAAGATTTAAGACAGGGGTCAAAGCTGAGGTGAGGGTAGGGATTTGAGACTGGAGTCAGATTTAGGATTCATAATTTGGGGTCAGAATCAGGATTTAGGGTCAGGATTCAGGACGGTCAGGATTCAGGACCAAGGTCAAGGTTAGGATTCGAGATAGGGTTAGGATCAAGATTTTGGGTTGGGGTTGGGGTTTGGATTTGGAACCGAGGTTGAGGTCTGGATAAGGTCAGGGTCAGGTTAGGATTCGAGACAAAGGTTGAGGTCAAGATTTGAGACCGAGATCAAGATTCGAGTCTAAGATCTAGGTCATGGTCGAGGTCGGCCAAAATTTAGGACTGGGGCTGGGGTCGGGATTCAAGGTTGAGGTCAACGTCAAGATTCGAGACAGGATTAGGATTCTTGATGCAAGGTTAGGGTGAGGATTCGAGATCAGGGTTTTGGTCAAGATTTGGGACTCGAGTTGAGATCAAGATTTGGGACCATGATCAAGGTTGGGTTTCGAGATCACGATCAAGGTCCGATATCAGAGTCTAGGATCAAGGTCATGATTCTAGACTAAGGACAAAGTTGGCATTCAGGACCAAGATCAGGGTTGGGATTTAGGATCTTGGTTGAGATCGAGGTAGGGATTCGGGATTGGGTCAGGTTTAGGATTTGTGATTTTGGGTCGAGGTTAAGATTTAGGGTCAGTGTAGAGATTTAAGGGTGAGATCAAGATTTGGGACCTGGGTCGATGTCAAAATTCATGGGGTTAGGGTTAAAGTCAGGATTCAAGATCTAGGTTAGGTCGGGATTCAAGTATGGGATTTGGGTTGGGGTAGGTATTGGGATCGGGATTTGAGACTGAGGTTAAGGTTGGATTTAGGATTCAAGATCTGGGGTTAGGGTTGAGATTTAGGGTCAAGGTCAGGGTTAGGATTTAGGGTCGGGGTTGAGGTTATTAAATTTGGTGCTCTAAGGATTAAATGATGTAATAGTTTTTGAGACATTTAATCAATAAAAAGTTTATTACTTATTATTCATATATAAAATGTTAGGCTCTTTATGTTCATTTCATTGAAATATGATAAGAAAAAAAAAGTCTAAGACTATCAGTCTAAACTTTTAAGGTCGTGTATATGATAGAAAGATTATGCGAAAAACATGAATCTTAAAGGTAATAGTCTAAATGATAAGGTCCACAATCAAGGTAATAAAGTTATACACTTTATTCATGTTAAAATTGTTATGTTGCCTACATCTTTAATGAGATATGACTTGTCTTGGTCATTAGAGTGAGACTCCGTGACTCGAAACATATGTATATTTTCATAGATGATGATATATTAGATCGGGACAAAAGTTGAATTGATTTAATTAATGATTCCATTTGTTTAAATCAATTCACTTTAGACATTCATATGTGTTATGTTTTAATCCTGAAATGAATTAATAGGCCCGTATTCTTGACTTATGTCTTTTAATGTACCAAAAGGTAACATTCTGATTTAATGCTGGTACATATACCAGTATATTGGAGACATAAATCTTGATTGACGTAGACTTGTTATTCATAAATATAGGATCTATAGCTCTTTTGTAGAGTTAATAATATTCTCTTATATGCATTATCTTGTAATTGAAAAACTAGAGTGCCCATTCATTTAAATACATAGGTATAACTGAATGGTATTCTTTTATACATAGTAAGTTTTCTAATGCTGAGATAATAGAACATGAGATAAAAATAATAGAAAAGGTAAAATAGAATTTATCCTTAAGTCGATTATGAATATCCTATGGGGATGTTACACATTATGATATGTCATGGACGATTAACTTATTAAAGCTTTGTAATTTTATATAGTTCGAGAGTGCAGCTCTAAACTTTTAGTAGAATAGCTTTAGAGTTGATAATTATAAAATATATATATCTAGGATATGTTATTTTATAATTTAGGAGCTTGATCTATATGTGGCCGTCAGGTCCTCTTTACTAGCTCATAATAATTTCTGTAACGATACA
The DNA here is from genome assembly GCA_946598075.1 of Artocarpus hirsutus. NCBI lineage: Eukaryota > Viridiplantae > Streptophyta > Magnoliopsida > Rosales > Moraceae > Artocarpus > Artocarpus hirsutus. The sequence goes on along the minus strand of CAMOHE010048983.1, from coordinate 18,431 downwards.
GCATGTTTTTTCCTACATATTGGTGACTTATATTATTTATTAGATTGGCTAAATTTTGATAGATTAGATTTAATAATTCATGTTAGTTAATTGATTGAATTAATTTTGTGAATTAATTCGAGATAAACGTTGAATTATTTGGACATATTTTATTTGTATGGGTTTATCTACATATGACTATTTTAATTAGATAACTTCTCTATTGGGTTATTTAAATTAAAATTGAGACTCTATAAAGGATACCCATGTCAAATAATATAAGATTTATCCAATCGGTTCAAATAAGGTGAATTAGATAAGTTTGAAAAGTTCAAATTCGAGTCAGGCTACTAAGCTGTGATGCCATAATCGACTGCATTACAAAGGCAGAGTCGACCACCCTGGATAATCAGCAAAACGCTTTTCATGCATTCTTACTCAAAAACTGATCAAATCTTGAATTTTAAAGCCAAATCTGATATGAACTAGCCCTAAATCCAACCACTCTATAAAGGGAACTATTTTTCATTGTTCTTTAGATCATTTAAGAACTATAGAGAGAGTATTCTAGTGAAAGAAACTCTATAACTCCCAAAGGGCTATTGTTTAACATCTAAAACCTTAGCTCTTGGTCTTCTCAAGTGGTTGGAAAGAGAGTCACAGAAGGAAGATCTTTACAACATTTGACCACCTGCATTCTGATCAAGAAAAGAGAATAGCAAAGAAGTCCAGTTGGTTTATGCTCTTCCGAAACTTTCTTCTCTAATCAAAGTTTTCTACAATCTTTGGTTTACTAAAAAGATATGTAAGATCTTTTAATAATTTATGTACTTAGCATGTCAAACCTATTATTTGAAAAAGACTTTAAATTAAAATTTTTAAAAATTTCACTACATTTCATTTTCCAACAGAGGTCTAGGTCAGCATTTGGGACCGGGATCGGGCTCTAGGTCGAGGTTAGGATTCATGATTGGGGTCAAAGTTAGGATTCGGGATTGGGTTGGGTCAGGATACAAGGCACGACCCTGGACTTGAATCCTGACCCGACCCCGATCCTGAATCCTGGTCCCAAATCTTGACCTCGGTCTTGAATCTTTATCCTGACCGTTGTCCTGAATCCCGACCTCGACCCTAGTCCCAAATCCTGACCTCAATCCCAATCTCAAATCTCTACCTCAACCTCGGTCCCAAGTCCCAACCCCAACGCTAGTATCAAATCCCGACGCCAACCCCAATCCTGAATTTTGACCCCAACCCTGATCTCAAATCCCGACCCTAACTCCAACCCCAGTCCTAAATCCCAAGAACAAATCCAAACCCCGATCTAAAATCCTGACTCCAAACCCAGTTTTGAATCCAACGCCAACCCTGGTCTCAAATCCCAATCCCAAATCCTGACCCCAAACCCCTGTCCTGAATCCTGACCCCTTCTAGGTCCCAAATTCTGACCCTGACCCCAAATCCTTGTCCTGAATCTCGACCCCAACCCTAGTCCTGAATCTTGACCTCAAATCCCTATCCTAGCCTCGAATCATGACCCTAACTTTGAATCCTGACCCTAATTTTGAATTTTGACCCCATCCTTAGACCTCGATCCTAAATCTCATTCTAAAACTTCAACTTATATATCAATTTTTATTAAACAATACGGTTTAATAAGGAGGCTTTTGGTCGTATTTGATATCACAGCCTGTATTATATTAATTTTTAATTTTGTATTAAATAATACAATATATAGATGTCACTATACATATTATTTTTAAATAATAAGATATGGAGTGCTAATGCAGCGTACCAAACTTGCCCTTATAAGTTAGCAACCACGTGTGTTTTCACTTTTAATTTGACGCTTTGATTGAAAATGTCATGATTTCTTTTTCTTTCTTTCTCTATGGCATTGGATTCAGTACCTACTAGTCGAAGAAGTTGTCTTAGAGCCTTCATGATTAAATAGAACCCCTGTATGGGTAAGGCATTAATGTTTCTTCTAAGTTTCACCAACCAAAATCTTATTTCCAATGACAATTCTTAAGCAAGTTTTGACTTAAAGAATTGACTATCAATTCTCACACCTAATGAGATGCCTATCTTTAATTTACTTTCAAGGTTAATATTATTAATATAACTTGATAGAAATTTAAAGTAATAAGCAACAAGAAATAGAAAGAAAATTACACATAAGATTTTACGTAGAAAAACCCTAATAAGGGTGAAAAAACCATGGGCAGAGGAGAAGTAATTCACTAATCATAAAATGGATATTACAGCGGTGTTTAGAGCTCTCAAATATAGAAATTTACTCACTCAATCACTCACAAACTCACAAGACTAAGTTCTCTGTATCACTCTAAACACTATGATCTCTATGACGGCTATATGATGATTATGGTGTCCCTTAACAATGGAGAATATCAAATATATATGTGTGTGGGGGCTCAAACCTTAGCTCAAAATAACCCAAAAAACACGTAAAAACATGGTTTCTACATTCAGACCAAATCGTAGCGCCGCGAGCACTGCCTTTCAAGCGCCATGGCGCTCGTGCACCCAATTGTAGTGTCGCAGCGCTACTTTCAAGTGCTACGGCACTGCCTTTCTACCAAGGGTGGTTTTGGGTCACACAATAACAATCTCCACCTTGACACAAAATCCACCATAAAGAAAAAACTCCAACATGTTATTAATCAAATTCTCCACCTCTTCCACAAAGCCCCAACGGGCAACTAACAAGCACAAACATGAACACTAACCAAGTTCAAGTAATGCTCAAACTTAGCTATAGGTAATGACTTAGTCATCACATCGGTAGGATTATCATGCATATTGATTTTGCTCATAAAAATATCACCATGAGCAACAATATCACGAATAAAGTGATAACGAATGTCAATGTGCTTCATCCTCTCGTGAAACATTTGATCTTTAGTGAGAAAATAGCACTCTGACTGTCACACATCGCCATAGTAGTCTACAAATCTTCACTGAGTTCTCCAAATAGGCCTTTTAACCAAATAGCTTCTTTGAAAGCCTCCATAATAGCCATATATTCAACCTCAGTAGTAGACAAAGCAACACTAGCCTGCAAGGTAGCCTTCCAACTGATAGCACAACCACCAACTATAAACACGTACCTAGTAAGCGATCTCCTCTTATCAAAGTCTCCAGCAAAATCAGAATCAACATATCCCACAACACCATCTCTAGTCCGCCCAAAGTGTAAACAAACGTCAGTAGTACCATGCAATTATTTGAAAATCCATTGCACTGCATTATAGTGCTCTTTACCTAGATTAACCATGTATCTACTAACTGCACTAACTACATATGGTAAATCTAGGCGAGAACATACCATAGCATACATGAGGGAACCGATTGCACTAAAGTACATAACACATGATAGGTACTCAATCTTATCGTCTGACTGTGGACCTAACGCACCTAAAAGTCTAAAATGTGCTCCTAATAGAGTGCTCACTGGTTTTGCTTTTTGCATGTTGAACCTATGCAAAACTTTCTCGATGTATCCTTTCTGACTCAGATATAGCTTACTTGCTTCTCTATTTCTCAAAATCTCCATGCCGAGAATCTTCTTTGTAGCCCCCAAGTCCTTCATCTCAAATTCTCTACTGAGTTGAGCCTTTAACTTCTTAATTTCTCCTTTATCCTTCGTAGCAATCAACATATCATCAACATATAAGAGCAAATAAACAAAGGACCCATCATCACCCCTCTTGAAGTAGACACAGCTATCATAGCTACTCCTCTTAAACTCATAAGCGGTCATAAATGAGTTGAATCTCTTATACCACTGCCTAGGAGATTGTTTCAAATCGTAAAGAGACTTTTTCATCAAGCAAACGTAGTCTTCTTTGACTATAACAATAAACCCATCGGGTTGCTGCATGTAAATGTCTTGCTTGAGCTCTCTATGAAAAAATGCAATCTTCACATCTAACTACTCAAGCTCAAGATCAGGAGTGGCCACAATACCAAGCAAGGCTCGAATTAAGCTATGCTTAACCACAAGAGAAAAAACATTTGTAAAGTCAACACCTGTAACCTGACTGTATCCTTTTGCAACCAGTCTAGCCTTGAACCTAGCATCTTCAACTCCTGTGTACCTTCTTTTATTTTAAATACCCATTTGTAACGAACAACTTTGTTCCTTTTGGGTAACTTCACCAAATTCCATGTGCCGTTCTTATGTAAGGATTCCATCTCCTCCTACATAACAATCATCCACTTACCAAAGTCAATTGAATTAACCGCCTCTAAATAGATAGAAAGTTCCTCACCAGACTCAATATCTTCTGCCACTGATAAGGCATAAGCCACCAAGTCAGCCTCAGCATACCTCTATGAATGTCTAACATCTCTCCTAGACCTATCTTTAACAATAGAGTACTGTGGTGGTGGCATTGGTGGCGATGGGGAAGCAATATCGCCTTGACTCTTGACTGAGAAGTCAAATTAGATGATGTACCTATCTCAATCTGAAACTCCACCTATCTATTAGATCTCTCCTGATCAACATCACTAGATCCTGTAGCAGATGTCTTACGTAACATGATAGTCTCATCAAACACAATATCTCTACTAATAATAACTTTCTTGGTTTCTAGGCACCATAACTTATAGCCTTTAACAACAGGCTTATAAACAAGAAATATGCACTTCACAGATCTAGGCTCTAACTTTTCATTGTCAACACAAGCATAATCGGGGCAGTCAAAAATTCTTAAATTAGAGTAATCTGCAGGATTTCTTGACCATATCTCCTGTGATGTCTTTTTGTCAATGGCGATGGAAGGAGAGCGATTGACCAAGTAACAAGCTGTGGAAGCAACTTCAGCCCAAAACGAATGAGGTAACCCAGCATTGGAGCGTATGCATTGCACTTTCTCCATCAATGTCTTATTCATCCTCTCGACCACAGCATTTTGCTATGGAGTATAACAAACTATTAAGTCCCTTAGAATTCCTTTTGATTTACAGAAGGTATTAAATTCGTCTGAACAAAACTCCAAGCCATTATTAGTGCGGAGACGTTTAACTTGCTTACCAGTCTGCTTTTCTACCATGGTCTTCTAATATTTGAAAGTAGCAAAAACATCATTCTTCTGCTTCAAAAAGAATGTCCAAACTTTCTTATAATAGTCATCAATGATGGCAAGCATATAACTAGTACCACCTCTAGAAGGAACAGTAGACAGTCCCCAAAGGTCGGAATGAATATACTCTAAAATATCTTTTGTGTTATGAATGCCTTTGCCAAAACGAACTTGCCAAAACGAACTCTCTTTTGTTTCCCAAATACACAGTGCTCACAAAACTCCATCTTGCCTATGCATTATCCATTAAGTAGTTCTCTTTTACTCAACTCTGCCATCCCAGACTCATTCATATGCCCTAGTCGTATATGCCATAACTTAGTGACATCACTATCAGACATAGTGGATGTAAAAACTTTTGCATCACCAACAACTATAGTACCTTGCAAGACATACAAGCCAGCAGCTTTCTTTTCACCTTTTATCATCACAAGAGCACCTTTACTAACTTTCAGAACTCCACCTTCACTGGTGTACTTGTACCCTTTAGCATCAAGAGTACTTAAAGAAATTAAATTCCTCTTAAGATTGGGGACATGTCTTACATTACCTAGTGTCCTCACTACACCATCATGCATATTAAATCTAATGGTAGGAATACTAGCAACCTTGCATGGGGCGTTGTTTCCCATCAAAATAGAGTCCCTAGGAATCGTCTCATATGTTGAAAACCAGCCTCGGTTGGGACACATATGAAACATACATGCAGAGTCAAGAATCCAATCCTCACAGGATTTGGAATCACCATCAGAAATTACCAAAAGCTTACTATCAGAAACTTCTTTAACGACACTAGCCTCACCAACATTCAGTTTCTTCCCCTTTTGATTATCAGCCCTCTAGTTTTTATTCTGCAACTTATAACACTCATTTTTAATGTGCCCTTTCTTCTTGCAATAGTTACAGAACTTCTCCTTTTTTTTTGGATTTAGACCTACCACTACCTCTAACAACTAGACCCCCTCTTTGTGTTTCAGATCCAGTAACTAACTGCTTCATCTTTTCTTTAGAAAATAAAGCCTCATAAACCTCATCTAGGGTAAAAGTGTCTTGACTATACAAGATAGTATCCCTAAATGTGGCATACGATGAAGGCAATGAACTTAATAAAATTAACCCAAGGTTTTCTTTGTCATACTTAACTTCCATAGCCTCCACATCAGACACAATCTCCTTAAACACAGTTAAGTGATCCTCAAAAGACGTACCTTTAGATATTCAGTGAGAGTATAGATGCTGCTTTAGATGAATTTTGCTAGTCAGACTCTTGGTCATGCATAATTGCTCCAGCTTAAGCCATAAAGCAGCAGCGGTCTTGTCCTTTAGTACATGCTACAAAATCTGATTTAACAGATGAAGGTGTATTTAGGACAGAGTCTTTCGGCCCTTACTCTCTTTTTCCTCCTTCGTCCATGATAAGAGCATCTTATTGAAACCCAATAGCGCATCATCAAGGTCCATCTGCGCCAGGACAGCCCGCTTCTTCACTTGCTATAGAAAAAACCTCGTTGTACGATCCAGCAGCAGAATATCAAATTTCATGGTTGCTATTGCCAATCAAAGCCAAAGCTTTGATACCACTTGATAGAAATTTAAAGCAATAAGCAACAAAAAATAGAGAGAAAATTACACACAAGATTTTACGTTGAAAAACCCTAATAAGGGTGAAAAAACTACAGGCAGAGGAGAAGCAATCTACTAATCACAAAATGGATATTACAGCGGTATTTAGAGCACTCAAATACAGAAATTTACTCACTCAATCACTCACAAACTCACAAGACTGAATTCTCTGTATCACTCTAAATACTATGATCTCTATGACGGCTATATGATGATTATGGTGTCCCTTAACAATGGAGAATATCAAATATATATATATATATATATGTGTGTGTGTGTAACCCATAAAACGTGTAAAAACGTGGTATTTGTGTTCAGACCAAATCGTAGCGCTACGGCTCTACCTTTCAAGCGCTGCCTTTCTGTCAAGGGTGGTTTTAGGTCACACAATAACATATTTTAAGTAGGCTTGTTATTCTTAAACAATTATCTCTTACATATTCTTTGATTGTACTTTACAATCATGGAACCGAGAATGACAGCAAATACGTAGTTCTTTAAGGGGCTCTACTTCCTCTGAAGGTCTAATGTTTCACAAGAATAGTTCCTCGTGCTACTTTGAATGCATTCAATTTTCTTTTCGCAGTTAGTTTCTCTTCTTTTTTTTTTCTTTTAATTTCAAACTATAATTATCTCAAATCATCGTTGCAATAGATTGTTAACTCTCTTTTTTTTTTTGGTAGAAGTGCGTTTCAGTCAATTTTTGATGATGAGATTTATGGTTTTGCCATATCATCTATCCTGTAATTAGGGGCAATTGCTTTTGAAGTGCTGCTATGTATACAAGAGACAATTGCGTTTGTCTTTTATTTCATGCTATCTAAGAGGTGTTTGATTTCTTAGATATATTGGTTTTTTTTTTCCAATATAAAAAATTTAGTTAACCAATTTATTTCACCTCATTTTAGATGGTGATTAATGATGTTGGATTGTTGCTTTTTAAGTTTTGGAATTTCCTAGAAATTATTTATAATCATGAAGAATTGTTTGTCTTTTTCTAGCATTATCATATCGATTTTCTTTTTATGTTTTCTATAAATTAACACTATGAGCAATTATTCTAAATAAATAGTCATAAAAGTCTTATGGGACAGCCCACTTCTTGAAATGAATTGCAGCAATACTGGAAATTTTTAGCGCCAAACTTAAGTGTGCAGCAGTTAGCTTGTACCTCACAATATATGAGTCCTGGTTCTTCTTGAAATGAATTACAGCAATACTGTACCCCACAATATATGAGTCCTGGTTCTTCTTGAAATGAATAACAGCAATACTGGAAAGTTTTAGCTCCAATTTTAGCGCCAAACTTAAGTATGCAACAGTAAGCCCATACCTCACAATATATGAGTGATTAAAGTTAATTCAGCGGATTATTTTTCAATCATTATTGTTCTGCCAGATTGACTAGTTGCAGTTGTTTCTCTTCAAGTACTTTTAGCTAGGATGAATTGAAACAGCCTTTGGACTACTCATATAGGCCCTAAAGACTACTCCACTTTGATATGGTAACAATATGGACTCTTTGCTTCATTTTATTTTTGCCAACACTTAACAAAAATCCATGAATGAAATACATGTTGAGTAAAAATTGATTTGTTGCAAAACAATACTTAGACGATAATTAGAGCTTATGTTGGAAGAAATCTAATAGAAGACTCGACAAATTGCAAACAAATGATCAACAACCGAGAATTTTAACAAGGATCAGACCAATTGTCCTTTATCCTCATTGAGTTATCTGATGAGAGAGCTCTTTTCATCATCAAAGTCAAGATTACATCCCTCAATCTCTCAAGAACAAACCTACATGAAAATTCCAAAGAATAAACTGATAATTCTGGAGAACAAATAATAAAGTAAAAAGATCTATATCTTTGCAATAAGTACTCTTCGGAACAAACCTACATAAAAAGTAATTCGAAACTTCATCTTCCTATAAGTAATGGCATAAAGAAGTGAAACTAATCGGACTTCTTGTTCAATGGCACAAAATTACACCACATCATTCAGTCTTTTATGGGCTACCAAACTTCTTCCAGGTAATTTACATTTTAATTATATAAATAATGGTTGCAGTTATGGATTAAAATGTAGCGCAAGTCTTACTTTAACAAAAATTCGGTTTTCAGATTCTGATGATTGTAGGAGTTATTGTTTATGAAACAGTTAGGATAGAGAGTGATTGCATCCAAAGGAGAAGCAGTCACGGTGTGGAGTGTGAAAGGTCTAGTCATTTGTTGTCACTCTGGAATACTTACTGGAATGGTTGGTGATTACTTGGTCTTGGAGTGGGATTCATAATGGGATAATTTTTTTTTTTTTTTTTTGAGCTAGGATCCCTCCTCAGGTACATTTTATAATCAAGAGCTATACTAGGACTTGGAGAATTGGGGGAAAAAATTAGTGTATAAGCCGAGTAATCTTCATATAGGTTTCAAATACCACGGAGACTCGTGTTATTGGATAGTGAAAATTGAATAAGAAACAATTCCAAAGAAATATTACGTAGAAAATACCCAATAGAACAAAACCCTATTTCTCGCTAGATTTTCTCACTCCCCAAACACTCCATTTCTCTCTCTATACAATCCTTTGTTTGTCTAGCACAATTTTCTCTTACTAGAACAGATAATTTCTCTACAACAGAATTACCCTAATCTAAAGAAACTAACAAAGATATATATGAAGAAGAAATTCACTTGAGTTGGATTCGTAACTGCATGACTTCCTTCTAAACGACACGTAGTCTCTCTTGAGGGTGTAAAACGTGTTCTGCCAATGCTGCTTGGTGCGATTACTCTCACAGTTTAGACGGATTTTTTTCACAATGATGCTAGAGGGCATTGTATTTGCATCATGCACTGACATGACAATAACAGCATCGTTTGCCTGAGGACATTCACAATAAACTGAGAGCTACTCATATGGACAGTAAAGGAGTACTGTAGGATGCATGTGCGCAATATGTTGCATGCTCTTCCAATTTTTGTACACTACTAAGTTAGGTTTGTTTTGTACAAGGATGATAAAAGATTACAGAGGTAAAGAAAAGAAAACTTGGTTTAATTACAAATCTCTACCTCCCAACTAAATGACAAAGGATTCGCAATCTTCACACTAATCTGTTCCTTCTCCTTTTTTTTTCTTTCTTTTTTTTTTTTTTTGGCTGGAATTAATCTATTCCTTCTTTCCATTTCTTCTATACCAAATTTCTATACAGTTTAAAAAATCATATCCATTGGGTGGGGGATCATCCACTAACCCTGATAGAGGTGTTCAAAGATCGACAAAATGTGAGAATTGGTTTGTGGTTGTGAAAACTACAAATTTCCAAATCAACCAAAACTCTTCTGTATATATTTTGTAAAAATATTGTCTTATGCTTGTCAAATTTATTTTATTTCATATATGCATCTTTTCACTAACTTAATGTCATTTTTTATCTTTAGGGTTATTAACACTAGTAGTCCATAAGTTTTACGATCTCTTTTAGTTGCTCCTTGAACTTTATAAATCACCATTTTATCCCATCAATTTTCAAAATTGCTCACTTTACCCTTTAAATTTTAAGAATCATTATTTTATTCTTGTTTCAAAGCTCATCATTTTGTCTCTTATTTTTCTATTTTTCGTTCAAATAAACAGAATTAAGTCCATGTAATTAGTGCATGGGTTACCTATAAGAAAAAAAAAAAAGATTTTGTTACTTTCAAATTTTGTTGCAGATTTACACTTTCATTTAACTTTTTTTTAATCTACTATCATTTAAAAAGGATCTACATGCATATTTTCTCGATATTGTTTGCCCATATCATATCATCTTTAATGCATAACTCATCTTCTTTAGTATTCAAATTCAAATATCGGTGAATAATATCTACTTATTAAATGAGTTACGCATTAAAAATAAAAAAAAAATATGTAGGCAAACTCTTCCTAAATGAGAGTTCAATTAAAAAAAAAAAAAAACAAAAGTGTTAAGTGAGAGTGTAAATGTGAAAGAAAACTTAAGAGTGATAAAATCTCATTTTTGTCCTTATAGGTGACCTGTGTGTAAATCACATAGGCTTAGTTTCATCTATTTGAACAAAAATTGAAAATTTTAGAAGACAAAATGGAGAAC
>CAMOHE010048982.1:0-10801 GCA_946598075.1 Artocarpus hirsutus | reverse complement strand
TTTAAGATAAACTTGTTGAATTATTGGGGTCAGAAAATTCTTGTCTGTTTATCAGTTGATTTAATTTTGGATAAATTAAATCAAGATAAACTTGTAGAATTATTAGGAATCTATTTATTTTCTTAGAGATTATCTAGATAAAGTTGTTTTAATTAGATAACTTCTCTATTGGGTTATTTGAATTAAAACTGAGCTTTATCCTATAGAATCTCAGGTGGAAAATAAAAGATTTGCGTGATTTTTATTTCGGCAGTTCGGCATGCCGAACTTAAAGTTCGGCCTACCGAACAGGCAAGTTCAGCCTGCCTATGAGCGAATTAAAAATCGCACGTTTTCACGTTTTTTTACGCATATCTTATCCGATATAGACCCGAATTTGGTTCTGTTTCAAATTTTTGAGACCTTATCTGATAAGGAATGACCCTAGACCCAACCTCTATAAATAGGGAGTGAGTCTAATGAGTTATTTAGATCAATAGAGAGATGAAGAGTGATACTCTATTGGTGAGAATCTGAAACTCCCTGAGAGCTCTTGTTCACAAATCACGAACACTAGCTTTGGGTTCTCTCAATTGATTGGAAGGAGAGTCACCTTGAGGAAGAGCTGTACGTGTGAGCCCACACTCACTCCGATCGTGGATAGAGAATAGCAAAGAAGACCAGTTGGTTGAGGCTCTTCTGGAACGTTACTTTTCTACACAGACTTCGGGAGCTTTTCGGCATATACAAGGTCAGTAAGATCAGGTTAATTTATACATATAGCATGTCAAACTTGTGTTTTGGAAAATACTCTTATTTAAAATTTTTAAAACTCCGCTGCGTATTATTTTTCCAACATTAGGATCATCTAGAGTATATTCTTTTTCCATATATCTGATATGGTGATTGTTTTAAATTTAAAATTAATTAAAAAATAACTAATTGCTCAGATATAAAAAGGTAGAAAAACAATTACTCTATCAATCTTTTTCATGTAACTTTTGCAAAATACTTAAAGAGAAAAACTGAGAGTTCTCCTCTTGAAAAAAGGGTCTGGTATCTTATGTATTGAGTACATAGCAGACCCAAAAAAGTATGAGATTAATTTATTCTTGTAGTTTGATGCTCACTTGTCTTTCGATTGGTATGGAGGCTTAGCTTGGAAGATCATGATGTCAAAAAGGAAAGCTAGGATACTCTGATCGATCTTCAAATGGTTTGTAAAAATTCTCAAAACTTTCTATTATTAATTAAAATTATATAGCTTTTCTTGATGAACAAAGTTTTCAAAAAAATTTTATTTGTCAATCATCCATTCTTTCCACTACTTTTCATATTTAATTCTAACAATTATAACATTTTGAAGGAAAAAGGGTAGGATCAAAGCATTGGCTCCCCTAAACTAATACTAGAAAGTTTTGCCAATTTTTGTCACTTATGAAGGGAAGTTCATTAAACAAATGTAGACTAGTAATGGAAGCATGGAGTTGATAAAAATCTCTTTGAACTTCAATCAAGTCATAAAAGGACAAACTATCGTTAATGGTCAGGCGAATGTTCTTATAGTCAATAAAATAAATTGCAAAATGAAAAGATGTGATAACTACTATGAGATAGTTGAAATGGAGACGAATGTAAACAAGCGAAAAACTTAGAAATTAAAGGGTGTAAAGAAAAAAGAAATGAAACACAATTGGTCAAGAGCAAAGACCCCATCCTCCAGACTAATAGTCTAACTAGTAAAAAGGTTTGCATTAGAAGGAAAATCAGAAAGAGGATGTCCCTAGGAATTTTGAATAAGTAAAGTTATTCAAAATAGTTGTTGATCAAAAAAAACAAGGGGATCCATATATTATTGAAAATAAATGATTGATAATTCAAAGACCATTCAAAGGGTGGGAAACAATTGAACAAGCAACAAATGAGGCAAGGAAGAGAAACACAATTTTCTCTTTTTCAATTAAATTTGAGAAACTAAATGAAAATATTACGAGGACCTAAATTTGAAGAGAAAATTATGGGCTGATATAGGGAGTTTTAGAAATCATTTAAGGAAAATAACACTGTTTAAATTAATAGAAGACAATGAGGCCGAAAAGAGTTTAAACGGTGTCATCTGTTTAAAGTAAACATCATCGTTTTGAGGCTGAGAAAAATAATGAATCAGAATCAAAGAAATTAAGGAAAGCTTCAAGGTAAAGTGTCACACTCTAGAGTATGGGAGGTGATGTGGTGGAATAATTAGGTCAATTAAAGTATATTTTTGAATAAAAACACCAATTAAATTATTTGAGTTATTGTTATTATTATTTTATTTTCATTTTTTTAAAATGTGATAGTTTAAAATATTTTAAAACAATTATTATCATTTTGAAACAATTACTCAGAAAGTAAGATATTAAAGATAGCCAAATATAACTTGGGCCCCATCGAACCCACATCAGTGCATACATATGGTAACAACAATAAAAAATTACAATCACAGTCCAGTATGAGAGATAAAGGTTTAAATAATACATGCCTTGATTTAAATAACCTAAAGCAGTATTCCTACAACTCATTTGTTTACCTTGCTGCCTCCCTGTTGGTCCTAAGCTGCAATCCACCTAGGGCAGAAGGGTTTTAAAACAAATAAAGAAATGTGAGTGAAACGCTCAGTAGGACTAAGTTTGAAAAACATTCAAATTCAAATCTAAAATTTTAGTCTTTAGAAAAATATTTGAAAAGCAGAATTAAGCAAATAAATGAGCAATTAATTTATTCAAATTGTTCTTACCAAAATGGTTCTTTATTTGTCCAAAAAGAATCCTATTATTTCTCTCTCTTGCAAATTATATAAGTCACCACCATAGTAGCTCAGCTGGGTTTCAGGACCTACCCCTAAGGTCGCACTCTAAACAAACCAATCTCTGAATATCACATCATGCCCTTACATGTATTTATCATTATTTAAATCCTATGTTACCGAGTATTCTTAATTACATTTCTTATTTGATTCATTATGAGCATTCATTCTTCGACAAATAATGAAAATTGCTAAGAAGTTTATCTAAACCATTCCTTGAAATCCATTTTAAGAGAAATCATTTTGAAAAAAAATCATTTTGAAAGGAATCATTTTGTGGCCAAAAGCCCTTTTTTCAAAACATTTAAAACATTATGTCATTTATTGAAAATATTTTTTTGGAAGAATCTTTTAAGGCCAAAATCATTAAAAACCTGACTACAAAAGAAAGGGGTAGAAGTCTTATCTCGATATCTTGTATTGTGACTTAGCACGGCAATCCTAACCTACTATACAGTGGCTCCATGTAACCATGAATGACCTTAAATGTAAACTAAGTTCATCAGTATCTGGCTTAAGATATGCTACACTATTAAGCTATCTCATGGTGTCCTAGTGTGCTATTTTTGTCTGTAAAATCATACTATAAAGTTTAAATTCTCAATCTGGATTTAAAATAGTGAAAACAGGTGAAAAACAACCATTTTTCCTATGACCGGTCGGCCTGCCGAATTCCTTGGTGTGGCCTGCTGAACTACACAGTTCGGCCTACCCGTCAGGCAGGACCAACCTATTGAACTTTCCTAGGTTCAGCTGGCCAAAGGGATGAGTCCGGCCTACCAGACTCATGAATCTAGCTTATCGAACTTAAAGTTTGGCCTACCAAACTGGAAAAATCTAGAAAGTTCCAGATTTGAGCTTTAGCCTCCTGAGATCAAACCTCATTTTCACTTGTTTTCTCAATTCCTAAGTATAGAAAACACTCATAAATGATGAAAAAGCATAATTAAACACTTTAAAACAACTTTAAACAAGATTTGCATAGAAAATTCAATAAAATCCAAAAATGAGAAAAATAGAGGAAAAATAGAAAAACTTGATTTAAATCTGTTTTTTCATCAAACCAAGCATAGATTCTAGATGTTTTGAGTTCCACTAACTTAAATGCAGGGTTTCCTAAACTTAAATGAGCTTAGATTTCAAAATACAAGGGAAATAGAAAAATTGAGAAATACCATAGTTGTAACGCCCCCTTACGGACGTCACAATAATCGTTACTTTCATCCTTGTTATAATTATTTATAAGATAAACTATTTAAATTTAAACATAGCTTGATAAGCATATCCTAGGATCCATGCATACAAATTTTTTTTTTGGCGTGATTCCAAATATTTCAATTTTTTTTAATGCCAAATTAACAAAATCATAATTCAAACAAACTTTAAAATCTATTTAAACAGTTCGGTAGACTGAACTTTTGAGAAATCAAAATAAATGTAAAATAAGTATTTTTACTTAATAGTGCGAAAATTATAACATTCAAAGAAATAAAAACATAATTCAAAAAAATTATTCTTTCTTGGCGTTTTTTCGTTTCTGATCCATCGTTCATAGCCCACATGCCTATCCTCACCCTCCACCTATTCCATGGTCCTTTTATCTTTATCTGCAACATGATTATAAACTATTAAGCAAAAGCTTAGTAAGTACACTTTCCTATCTCACAACATAAAACATTTTATGAACATCTTTATGAAACATCATAATCATAATCATCATTAACATAATAGTGCACTTGGCACAATTTCATATAAAAAATATCTTTCATTATCATTATCCATATTAAAAACTTCATTCATTTTATCTTTGGGGCACAAGTGTTGCACCATAAACATCATCATCATAGGCGCGCCGTCATTAGAGAAGAGTGGTAGCTAATCCCAAACCAAACATGACAAGTCCAACCTTCGAGACATCATAAACATAAACATAAACATAGGGTGTGCAACACTTAATTAAGTGATACATTTATATAGACATACTTTTAACATATGTCATCATTGAAACATTCATTAAACATTCTTGTTGCAACAAGAGTTTTCATGAGAAAACAACATATAAAAAAAAACTTAAAAATTATCATAAAATATATTCTCAAAACTTTTTTGTAAACTATTATCATGTTGCAGGTGAGAATGTACTTACTTATCTTGCTTGCTTACTAAACCTTAACTTGGGTGACGTCGCTGCGGTTCTCGATGTGCTCGCCTTTTGGAAGGTTCATGTCAAACATTCATATTGACCATAAGTCACTAGCAATACTATTAGCAATATATAAACATCTCATACTATCATTAAACAGAACCTTATCACGTAATAATATCAAGAAGCACAAAATTACAATTTATGAACCTAGGGCATAATTCCAGAAAGTAGGCAGAATGACCTTTATTCACTTAAAAATTCATAATAATTTCATCTTAACTCCAAATCAGTCAAAACTAGTGGCATTAAAAACTAGACTCAAAAAAAAAGAATTTCATATATTATACACATATTTTGACAATAATTTTTATGAAGAAAAAGTCCTCGAAATTCAATCTAAATTTCGGGTCTGTGTAAAACTATATAGCTTTCAAGGTCAACTTCAAAAAATCATAACTATTTAAAGAAAACTTCGATTCAAGCGATTCAAAAGCCAAACGAAAGCTTAACATGTCTAGTATTTGGAAAAAATATAAAAAAATATACTCAGTGCAAATACAGAATCAAAAATTACTAAAATACGACGGCTGTCAGGTGTTAGTATGAAAAGTAGACTTAAGGCATCAAAAATTCAATAATTAAAAATAAAATTACTTTAACCCTAAAATTTTTATGACAACCTAATAATATATATATACAGTACCACAATAAGTTCCATTAGCAAATAAATTTGTTTAGCCATACAAATAGGTCACATAAAAAAGAAGTACCGAATTCACTGAATAGACAGCCATAAAAACCTATCTTAAAGAAAATTCAAGAACTCATAAAATATTGATTAAATAACCACAAAATTTTCCAGATCGTAACTTAACATATGCATGAATATCTCTGTAAAATATCGTTCAAATCAAAGGTCGTTTGCCCCTTAAATATGGACTATACTTTTGTGCAAAATACCAATCAACAACAGTTTGGTCATGAATAGCAAAGAATGAAAATTTTATATCTCAGTATAGAAAATTCCAAATAAAGTGAAATTTTGAGGAATATCACATATTACATACATAAACATCATACTAAAATTTCAGAGCAAACGGAAATTCTTAGACAAAGTGATAAGGGTCGGATTACAAAGGAAACAAAATTTCAGCAATAGTCTAGAATGAGTTTCTTACCTCCAAAACGATTCTTCTTAATTCTCTTGAATTATCTAAGTGAAAACCCAATTTTTCATTCAATTGTTTGCAGAAAAATAAGGGAGAGAAGGGAAGAAAATTTGGAGAAGAAAGAGAGAGTGTCTAAGAAAATTTTAGAGAGAGAGAGAATTTTCTTTGGCTAGAAATTTAGAGAATAAAGACTTTAGTGGCTTAGAGGTATATTTATAAGTTTATAAGAGAAAAGGGATTAGATAAGTGTAGAAAACCCTAATCCTAATCATAATTCAATTTTCTTTTTTTTTTTCACGACAATCTGTCGTTTCCATTCTCTTTTCTTATAAACGAAATCCTTATATATATATATATATATACTTTAATATATAATATAATATAATATAATATAAATATATATCATATATTTAACATATAGTATAATAGAATATTATATAAGAATGTAATATAGTATAAACTTATAATATAATACAATATTATAATATAATATAAAATAATTATAATATATAATTATTTATATATAACAAAAATATTTTTTTCTATAACCCAAAAAAAATATTAATTTTCACATTATTCTCTTGGACATTTTATATTATCTAATTACTTAATGCCATTATAATAAAAATACTACATATGTAATTATCATAGCATCATAAATGTTATGAAAATAAGACAATATGCAACAACATTCATGTCATCATAAAAAATATAACTGTAGGCATATACAATCCTAGAGCATTATAAAGATTATAAATTTAGGGCAAATTGAAAGCCATAAAAAAATAAATACTTTAAGCTTATCATCACTTTTGACATGAATATCCCAAGCACATCGAGCCCACATACCGTCACCTGTGACATTACTAAATAAAATGTTAATTTACTTAACATAAATAATAATACTACTAAAATATCACATTCTAATGTTAAATTAGTATAAGTGTCCATAAAAGAAAACAACGGGCATTACAAAAATTATGTCAAGCTCCTGATGGATAGTTTAAAAATCAAAGAGCAGCAAAAATTGAGAACTTGATTGTAAGTTCGTTGAACACAAACTATTAATTTGTAGTTTAATACATGTTGAAAGATCTTAAGAATGACATGGTTTGGTTGTTTTACAGGATGAGTACATGATGCAACAAATTAATACTCCTAAATCGAGCTGAATTTTAGAAATTTGTTCACATTGTCTAACAGTTTTGATGCATTCTACAACTTTTGTATTTTAACTTTCCTCCAACGTTTAAGTGGACTTTTTGGCTAATTTTCAAATCTGTCGAATTTCAACAAAGCTTTGCAATTTAGTCATTTTAGAATTTCATAAAATTTTGTTTACAAAAGTTGTTTTTCTCATTATGTTGGCAGTTCCTATACCATGTTTGGACCATAAATTGGCCTTTATGCTTTCTAAATCATCATTTCTTGAAAAGTAGCTAAACTTTATAATTTAACAAAGTTTAGTAACTTTTTCATTCTTTTGCACAAAACCCCACTTTTTTTTTCTTTCCATCATCATCATCATTCTAAGACATAACCCAATCATACCATAATGTTCATTTTACATGCTATAGCTAAAACATTTCATCAAATACTTAGTATGCATGTTATAATATAAACTTATCAAGTATAAAGTTTAGAAATTTACTTAAACTTTACCAAGCTTTTTGATCCTCCATTTGTGAGACTAAACTTGCTTAGATTCTTTTGTCATAAACCATGACAAAATTCTATTAAAAACTCATCCATAACCTTGAAAAAAAATCACTAAAACCCTTAGAAAGAGTTTAAAATCTTACCTCCAAAGTTCCAAAACTTTGCACTAAAATACTAGAGCTTGCTTCATGCTTGATTGAAGGTTTGTACTTATCAAACTTTGATAGAAAAAAGTGCCCAAAGGGTTACCGGGTCCATGGGGGGAAAAATGGGAGTTTTTCTTTTCTTTTCTTTCTTTCTTTCTTTCTTTCTTCCTTTCTTTCTTTCCTTCTCATGTTTTTGCATGGTGAAGACCAACTTTTGGTCTTTTTTTAAAGCTAAATATAAAGGAAACAAAAGAAATGAGGTGGCCTTTTCTCCACCCTTGGAGTGTTCCCCCTTTTTTTCGTTTTTTCTTTTTTGTTTTCCTTTTCTTTTTGGTGACTAACCACCCTAATTATTATAGGGTTAACATGGCATTTTATGGTTGGGCCACATTAGTAAATGTATTGGCCCAATCAAAACTCTCAAGGTGTCGCCTTGGTGGGTCCCACAAAATTTTTTACACAGTCTAAATTTATACTAACAATATTTTTTCTATACTGCTGGTATTCCTTTCTATACAATTCATGAGGTCCCATAACCTCCCATACTTGTTTACATCCATCACATAATATAATTTCAATAAAAATATTGGTATATTCTCTATACTGCTACAGCATTCCTTATTCATCCATATTTTTCAAACAGTATTATTCCTATATTACTTTAACTTAAATAGTCTAATTTTTGCACTGCTTAACCTTAAAGCATCAAATTCCTATACTGTATTACTTTTACAATGTAATTTTCATACTATACAACTTTATTAATGTACTTCCTTACACTGCATTATTCTAATACTGTATCAGTTTCCATGTGATTATACAGTATTTTTTTTAAATTGTATTTTTGTCTTAATATAATCCTTAA
Source organism: Artocarpus hirsutus (assembly GCA_946598075.1). NCBI lineage: Eukaryota > Viridiplantae > Streptophyta > Magnoliopsida > Rosales > Moraceae > Artocarpus > Artocarpus hirsutus. The sequence continues at coordinate 1,992 of CAMOHE010048982.1, read as the reverse complement.
CTTATTGCATTTTAATATATTAGAAATTCGCGGGTGTTACAAACTGTATCATGGTATTCCTCATGTAATAACTCTATCCTTAATTCTTAAATTTTAAAATGTAGGTAGAGTTGAAGGTGCTTTCAAATAATTGACTGTATTATTTTTTATTGTAGTTTTTTGGTGGAATATTGTGAACTTCAAGGCAAGACATACAATTTCGGCTTCATATCTCCGGTGATTGTTTCAAGTGCTACAAGAGACCTACACAGTGATTGCAGAGAGAGCACCACGTCATTCCTCCACCTATTAGCTCAAGCACCGAGAGAGAAATTATTCTTTGTGCTATACAATGTTAGAGAACATTAGATGTTGGTATTTATTTTGCCATGGGAGGACTAAATATATTAGTTTGATCCCTTCGGACACCCACCACGTGATGATTTTGCATCAGTCATGAGATTATATATATTAATGTTCTCTTATAAAATTAATTGTTTTGAGTTGTACATAATTGTATTGTCTATTAATTCATTTAATCACGCCATATTATTAGGGGGCTTAACAATTTGAAGCTTCAAGTGGGAAGCACTGTCATAAACCGACAGAACAGAACGCTATATTCCAGACGTAAGTGTCCAAGACAACGAGGAAACGCAAAATGCGATTTTTTTATTTTATGTTTCATGCGAGATATAATTACTAGTGGTATACAAGCCCTAGGCAGAAAATATTTTTATAAACATATAGATATAAATGAAGTTAAATTACAATGGGTACAATTTATAAATAGGTTTATCATGTTTAGATAGAGATAGTAGATAAACGATTGTTCAAAATAGCTCAAATATAAATGATCTTGTAAATACCTTGTAATTTCAATATATATCAATTTTTGTATGCAATCAGGGTCTTCTTGTAATGGATAACACAAGACTAACCATCCTATGGGAAATCATAAATTTTGTCATTGTTTTTTTAGGTAATACCAATTTTTCACAAAGGTTTTAGCAATAAACCGTTGTGGAGTGTTGGTCGAGGACCATTATTCCACGACGGTTTTTTAAAAAACCATCATGGAATGAGGAATGAGGAGTTTCCATGATGGTTTTTGACAAAAACTGTCACGCCCGGGAGTACGGGAGGTAACGTGGTGGTTTAATTAAGTCAATTAAATAAGGATTTAGTTAAAAATTGGGTTTAAAATTCAAATTTATAATTAAAAAGTGATAATTTTAAAATTTGTTTAAGTAGAATAATTTAAGGAATCAAAGTAAACCATTATGATAATTTAACAAATAAAAATAACATTAAATAATTAAATACGGGGTGGAACGCGTACGGGTCCCACTGGCCCACATATTGTGCACACACATATAGTACTGACAACATTACAATACAACCACAGTCTAAAGTAAAAGAATAAGTTAAGAATCTTACATGCTTTGAATCGTATCTTAACCTACCCAATCTTCTACTGATAGTAAGTCTGGTCAGCGGACTCTTCTCCAATCCTAAGCTGATGTCCACCTAGGGTTAAGATTTTTAAAACAAATAAAAATGTGAGCGAAAGGCTCAATAGGATTATATTTGGAAATTATTCAATTTTAAAAGAAATTGCGTAACCAAATAAATATATAGAAAATAAGCTAGAACAATTAAACAAATAAATAATTAAATGAGAATTTAATAAAAATATAATCTTACCAAAACAATTCAGATAGGTCAACCAGAAAGAATACGATTTTCCTTTCTTGGGCAAACCATATGTAATTCACCACCGTAGTGGCTCAGCTGGGTTTCGGGACCTGCCCCCAAGGTCGTTCACTACACGACCCGATCTTTGATATAGCATCATGCCCTCAAATATATATATACATATATATATATATATATATCTTTTGATTAATAAAATCTCTTCTTTACCAGATATAATCATTTATATTCATTATGAGGTTTATTATGAAATCCACCTCAATCTATTATTTCAGAAAACAGTTAATAGAAATCCTT
>CAMOHE010048981.1:0-43507 GCA_946598075.1 Artocarpus hirsutus | reverse complement strand
AGTGGTATCTTCACACCTTGCCACGACGGTCTTTGTTTTCACGGGCGTAACTTGCCGCGCATTTTTGCCTTATACAGACAGTTTTTGTGAAACAGTCGTGAAATAAATGTCGTGTAATCAATATTTTCTTGTAGTGATCTAACCTAGATTAAAGGTTCTCTAAGCTTAGAAAAGCTTAGATTTCAAAATGCAAGAAAATTTGAAAAATTGAAAAAGTTTTGAAAATTCGATACTAACCTTGAATCTAGTTTGTGGTTGCTCAATCGCATTCCCGAGCCTTCAATCCACAATCCTGAAGCTTGAAATCAAATTTTGTTTCAAAAATTTAGAGAGAGATTGAGAGAGAATGTGAGAGACCGAAAGAGAGGAAGAGAGAGAGAGAGTGCACGGGAAAGAAAGAGAAGAGAGAGAAAAAAATGAGAGTGAAGGGGAGAGAGAGCGATTTAAATAGAGGGAGAGAGAAAATTAGTTGCACAGAACCGTGTGCAACAGTATACTGTTTTCAAATCAAATTGCTTTGTTAAAATTTCAATTAACAATTAAAACAACTTAATATAATTTAAAATTATTAAAAAGTAAAACAACACAAAGTTTCTTAATTTTCACAAAACAATAAATTTGAGTTTAAAACACTTATTATAGCACACTAATCTACCATTTTACATTCTAATATCATTTAATTAATTTCTGAGTGTTACAACTCTCCACCCCTAAAAGAAATTTCATCCTTGAAATTTACAAATTGATTCAAAAACAAAACAAATGCAGATACAGCTCCTGTATTCTTGATTCTAATTCATTCCTGTGATGTTGCTACACGACCTTAACTAACGGAATCTCATGACAACGCAAACTAATCACTTTATGATCGACAATCTGGATTGGCACTTCTTCATATGTCGTGTCTTCCTGAATCTATATGTCTTGGAACGAAACGATCTTATCCTGCTCAGGTGGACACTTCCAAAGCATTGACACATGAAATATGTCGTGAACATGCGAAAGTTTTGGAGGAAGATTGAGTCGATAAGTAACCACACCAGCACGTTAAATGATCTCGAATGGTCCAATATATTTTAACGCGAGTTTTTATTTCACTCCGAATTGCGAGATGCCTTTACGGGATGATACCTTCAGTAGTACAAAGTCTCCAACCTCAAATTCCAAAGGTCGATGTCTTCTATTCCCGTAACTCTTCTGCCGACTCTGAGCTGCTTTCATTCCATCTCGAATCACGACAATCTTCTCGTTGCTATCACAAATTTCATTTGGCCCAAGAATAACTCTATCTTCTGGTTTGGCCCAACACACTGGCGATCGACATGGTCATCTATACAATGCTTCAAATGGTGCCATACCAATACTCGATTGATAGCTGTTGTTGTATGCAAACTCCACCAGATGCAAATACTTCTTCTAGTTTTCGTCGAAGTCTAATACACAAGCACGTAACATATCTTCGAGAATCTAAATAACTCGCTCAGATTGCCCATCGGTTTAAGGATGAAACATCGTACTAAAGTTTAAATCTGTACCCATAGCCTCCTGGAAGCTCCCCCAATACTTGGCATTAAACCTGGTATCCCTATCTAAGGTGATGGACAAAGGAACTCCATGCAATCTTACTATGTTCTGTAGATACAATTCCCTAAGAATCCTCCTCGAACATGTCGACCTAAATAGGATGAAATAAGCTGACTTCGTTAACTTGTAGACCACGACCCAAATAGCATCGTGTCATTGCTCCGTCCTTGGCAATCCAGTAAGAAAATCCATCATCACGTGCTCCCATTTCCACCATGGAATAGGAAGTGGCTGAAGTTGACCAGCTGGCTTCTGATGCTCGGCTTTCACCTGAAGACAAATCGTACACTTGGCCACGTATTCTCAAATGTTTTTCTTCATACATCTCCACCAATAGTGCCTCTTCAAGTCACGATACATCATCGAACTCCCTGGATGAATGGCGAACTGAGACTTGTGAGCTTCGTCCATTACGGCCTTCTTTACTTCTGCAACAGCTGGAACTGCTAAATGCTCCCTGAAGTACAACGATCCATCTGCATATATTCTCCCTTCTTCAAACTGCTCTTCGTTCTGAATTCACATCTAGATTCCCTGAAGATGCTGGTCTCGCCACTGATTCTACTTCACCATCTAAATAAGAGCTGGGGTCATCTTCATGTGATATACCAAAATACGATCGTAATCTTCTTGATACTGTAGCCTAAACTCACTTACTGTCGCATCCCTTTTCCAATCTTCAAGAGCCAAACATGCAAGTATCCCTAAAGATTTTTGACTGAGTGCATCCGCAACGACGTTAGCTTTCCCGGGATGATACTACAACTCAAAATCGTAATCCTCCATGTATTCTATCTATCTTCGCTGCCTCAAGTTCAAATCCCTTTGAGTAAACAAATACTTCAAGCTCTTGTGGTTAGAGAAAACCTGAAATGTTGCTCCGTACAAATAACATCTCCAGATCTTCAACGCATGAATCACTGCCTCAAGCTCCAAATCATGAGTAGGGTAATTCCGCTCATGAGGTCATAACTGTCTTGATTCGTATGCTACCACGCATCCATGTTGCATCAGTACACATCCAAGTCCACGTCCTAAAGCATCCGTATAAACCTTGTATGGCTCGTCACTGCTGGGAATGATCAACACTAGTGCTGAGTTCAATCGATTCTTCAATTCTTGAAAGGCAAACTCACATTCTTCGTTCCACTCGAACCTAACATTTTTCCTAATCAATCTTGTCAACGGTGCTGCTATCTTCGAAAAATCTTTCACAAACTTCCTGCAGTATCCTGCAAGTCCTAATAAGTTGTAGATCTCTGCCATATTCCTCGGTCGTTCCCATTCCACTATGGCTTATATCTTAGATGGATCCACCGAAATACCATGCTCGAAGATGACATGACCTAGAAATTTGACCTCTGTTAACCAGAATTCACACTTTTGCTTCTTGGCATACAACTGGTGTTCTCGCAGAGTCTAAAGCACGATCCTAAGATGCTGCTCATGCTCCTCCCAAGTCTTAGAATAAACTAGAATGTCGTCGATGAACACAATCACAAATTGATCCAAGTAGGGCCTGAATATCCTATTCATCAAATCCATGAAAGCTGTCGGGGCATTCGTCAATCCAAACGGCATCACTAGAAATTCAAAATGCCCATACTGAGTCCTAAAAGCTATCTTAGGAATGCCTTCTTCCTTAATCCTAAGCTAATGATATCCCAACCTCAAGTCTATCTTTAAGAAGTATCGCGAGCCTCCCAACTGATCAAATAACTCGTCGATCCTAGGCAAGGGATACTTATTCTTCACTGTGACTTGATTCAGCTGTCGATAATCTATACACAACCTAAGAGTTCCATCATGCTTCTTTGCAAACAAAACTGATGCTCCCCACAGTGATGTGCTATTCTGAATGTATCCCTTATCAGCAAGCTCCTGAAGCTACTTCCTAAGTTCTTTCATTTCTGCCGCTGCCATCCGGTGAGGTGCTATAGAAATCGATGTTGTTCCTGAAAATAATTCAATACCAAACTTGATTTTTTGATGCGGTGGTAATCTTGGTAGCTCGTCGGGGAAGACATCCTCAAACTCATCTATCACTGGAATCACTACACGTCCTCTCGAAGCACTGGGCTCTCCTTCTAAATCCATGAAGAGAGCGTATCAAACTGCGTTCTTCTGCCCTTCAAGACATGCCCTAACACAATGCTCACTCATTAACCGATCATCACCACCCTGGTAGGTGATTACCGTCTCCTTATCAAACACTAAGGTTACTTTCCTAAGTTGGCAGTCCACCACTACATTGTATTTGGACAACCAGTCCATCCCTAGGGTTACATCATAGGTTCTCAAGGGGATTACAATCAAATCACTTTTCAAAATCTAATCCCTAATATATATTTTACAAGCTTTACAAACACTATTCACACAGACCAGCCCCAAGGGTGAAGTTATAACTAAGGGTTCGTCGAACTCTTCTATCTCTAATCTCAAGGCATGTACAAAAGAGCTCAAAATGAGAGAATGAGTGGCACCAGTATCAAATAACACGTGTGCTAAAGACTAAGAAACCATAATCGTACCATCGACAATTGCGTTACTTGTCTGGGCATCTAAACTTCCTGATGTCATCACGTGAACCTGTACTGGAGTTTTCCCCTTTCCTCTACCAACATTGCTGGATCCTGGGTTAGTTGGCCGATACTACTACGATGATGGCGACTGCATGCTAGCTATACTCAGCGTTCAATACTGAGGGACGTTACGCAAAAGATTCTGCTATTGATGTCCTTGCGCTGGATATGACATTTGCTGAGGAGAGAATTGATGGAATGGAAGTTGAGGGTATTGCTATGGCTAAGGTAGGGTCTAAAGCTAGGGCTGACGACTAGCTCCTTCTCCAATCTAAAATCTTAGGCGAGCACTCCTGATTGGGCAATTCCCCTTGATATGTCCTGGTTGCTGGCAAAATGGCAATGGAAACTGTAGGGGTTGCTACGCCCTCGGTTGGATGAACTGTTGCTGCCGCTGTTCACATCACCCTGCTTGTCCTTTCCTAGAGTTGGTCAACTGCTGACGCTCCTTCTGCTACTCCTTTGTGGTCGTCCTGATGTCTTGGCTCGATTCTCATAGTACTATGCATAATCATTCTCCACTGATATCGCTGATGACATAAGCTCTCCAAAGTTTCTGAGTCGCAGAGCAACTATCTGTCATCAAATAGGGGCTTTGAGTCCGTCTTGGAATTTGATGCACTTCTCACGCTCCGATGCCACTGCTGAGGGAGCAAACCTAGCCAATTCATTGAACTTCGCTTCATATTCCCAAACTGACATATCTCCCTGCTGCAACATATAGAATTTTGCAGCCTTTTGATCCCTATATCCCTGCGAAAAATACCGATCGTAGAACAGCTCCTCAAACCTATCCCAACTGATATTACCATTATTCTCCAAGCGCTTTGCCTGCTTCCACCAGGTGTTGGCACCACCTTCGAACTTATATGTCGTAAATTTCACACGATACTCCGTTGGCACACTGAGAGTATCTAGATACTTTACGATCGAATCTAGCCAATATTCTGCTACCTGTGGATCCCCATTTTCGTCAAAAGTCGATACAGATGCACGTCGAAACTCCTTAAAGTATGAATGTCGATGAATAGCCATAAATCATCAAGTCTTGCCCTTGCTGCCATCTGCCAGAATGCAGTAAACATATCCCTCATCATTGCCTCATCATTTCCAAACTCGGCATCAGCTGTCGAACAACGTCTAAGTGCCATTCTCTCACTTTTGAAAACAAAATTTGAACTGTTAGTGGTATTTCATTGTCGTACCTATGTGTGCACAATTCCCAAGGTTCATAACCTTGAGCTCTGATACCATTCTGTCATGCCCCAGGATACGGGAGGTGACGTGGTGGATTAACTAAGTTAATTTAGTAAGGATTTAGTTAAAAACAGGGTTTTAGAATTAAATTTATAAATAAAAATATGATAATTTTAAAATTGTTTATTTAGAATGAACAATTATAATATTCAGACAAATAAAGAGAACAAATAAAACAATTTAATATGGGGTGAAGTGAGTATGAGTCCCACTGGCCCACATATTATGCACACACATAGTATTTACAACATTACAATACAACCACAGCCCAAAGAAAAGAGGGTTAAGAATTTACATGCCTTGAATTTCTATAATACAACCTACCAAAGTCCTCTATTGATCGTAGGTCCGGTCAGCGGACTCTTCTCCGATCCTAAGCTGATAGCCACCTATGGGGTAAGATTTTAAAACAAGTAAAATGTAAACACTCAACAGGACTATATTTTAAAAATAAACAGATAAATAGTTTTATAGAACACTTCTTAATAAATAAAATTAAATTAAATAAGTACTTTCGTTTATCAAAAGTATATTGGACATAGTTCATCAAGAGTACCTTTTTATTAATTGAGGCAAACCATGATATTTACCACCGAAGTGGCCCAGCTGGGTTTCAGGACCTGCCCCCAAGGTCGTTCACTACACGACCCGATCTTTGATATGGCATCATGCCTGTATATCTTTTTATAATTAAATTTTCTATTTATCAAATATAATCATTAACATTTATTATGAGGTTTATAATGATACCTCAATCTACTGTTTAGAAAAATAGTTACAGAAAATTCTTTTTCAACCAATCATTGAAAAACATATTATTAAAAAAATAACTTTAAGGCCAAACCAATTAAAATTGGCTACCGAAGAAGGGGTAGAAGTCCTACCTCAATACTTGCATCGGTGCCCCACACCATGATCCTAGTTTGTTATACGTTGGCTCCATGGATCCATGCATAACCTTGAATACAAACTTGGTCTATTAGTGTCTAACCCGGATATTCTAGGTTACTAAATCATTTCATGGTGTCCTAGTGTACCACTTAGGTTTATAAAATCATTTTATAAAGTTGGAATTTCAATTGGGGTTCAAAACAGTGAAAACGGGTAAAAATTACAAAAATTGCACCATGCTTGGTCGGCCTACCGATTGCCCTGGTTTGGCCAGCCAAACTACACAGTTTGGCCTATCGAAAACCTAAGTCCAGTCGGCCAAACATTTCCAGGTTTGGCCTATTGATTGGATGAATCTGGTCTGTCGAATACATAAATCCGGCCTGCCAAACTCAAACTTTGGCTTGCCGATCTAAAAAATTCTAAAAATTTTCACGCATGGGTCTCGGCTTCCCGGAGCCCAAATCTTCAAGTCTAACCTATTTTCTCAATTCTCAGGCATGGATAATGATCATGAACAATAGAAAAACATAGTATCTTACTTTTTGATCGATTAAAACAAGTTTTAAACAAAATTTTTTGAAAAATCCAAAAATGAGAAAAATTGGAGAAAAATGAAAAATCTTGTTTTAAATCCGTTTTTGATGAAACAAAGTTTGTATTCTAGCTAATCTAAGTTCGACTAACCTAGATTGAAGATTCTCTAAGCTTAGAAAAGCTTAGATTTCAAAATGCAAGAAAATTTAAAAAATTAAAAAAGTTTTGAAAATTTGATACTAACCTTGAATCGAGTTTGTGGTTGCTCAATCGTGTTCCCGAGCCTTCAACCCACAATCCCAAAGCTTGAAATCGAATTTTGTTTCAAAAATTTAGAGAGAGATTGAGAGAGAATGTGAGAGACCAAAAGAGAGGAAGAGAGAGAGAGAGTGCACGGGAAAGATAGAGAAGAGAGAGAAAAAAAAGAGAGTGAAGGGGAGAGAGAGTGATTTAAATAGAGGGAGAGAGAAAATTAGTTGCACATAACCGTGTGCAACAGTACACTGTTTTCAAATCAAATTGCTTTGTTAAAATTTCAATTAACAATTAAAACAACTTAATATAATTTATAATTATTAAAAAGTAAAATAACACAAAGTTTCTTAATTTTCACAAAATGATACATTTGAGTTTAAAACACTTATTATGGTACACTAATCCACCATTTTACATTCTAATATCATTTAATTAATTTCTGGGTGTTACAACACTACAAAGAATGCAGGGGAGTGTCATAATCAGTTAGAAAGCTTTTATAACATGATCAAGTCAACTTAATAGCAAGCTTTTAGTTCTTATCAAAACGAATTATGGATAAGATTTATTTTTTTCTCTAAACTCATACTCATCTTCAACGAACTCATCTGTCACATGCAAACATATTTAAAGAAGTAATATACTCCAAAACAATGGCATAACCTTCCCATATCTAACATGCAACCAAAACTTAGGATTCAAAAGTGAAAATTTTAGGTTTAAAATGTATATGAACATGAAATTTCAATAATAACAAAAACATAAGGAAAATTTCAAACTAAACAATTGTATAGAAAATTTGACATGATTTTTGAAAAATGGAGATTCAAGAATCATAACCTAAACAAGAATAATTAAAATTTAACATGAAACCCATAAAATCAAAACACCAATCATAAAAAAAAATAAATAAATAAGTAAAGCCAATTTTTGGATTTGAGAAGACAATGAAGAAAACCCCTAGCTCTCCAAAATCTTGAAAAAAACCATTAAATCGTCAAGAAATCATCTTAGTTTTGAATAACCCTCATTTTATCACTTGGTTGGGCATTTTTAACCTCCATGCATTTGATGCGCCTTTCTCTTATTCTACACAGAAGAGTGTGGATTCTATCACTTCAAATTCAAATTTCTTTTATCTTTTTAACCCATTTGACATCCAATTTTACTATGTGGTAGGCTTTGATGGGAATTCCAAATTAAATCTTACTAAAAGTGTAGTCATAATCAAGTTTAGTGATGAATACGAGTCATTCCTATAGAGGATTGAGTTTAATTGATAATTTATTAATTTTTTAAGGAAACAAAAAGAGGGGTTTAACTAAAATTGATAAAAATAAAGGTAAAAAAAATAAAAACGAAACTAAATGGACGACATTGTAAATAATAATGATTAAACCATTTAAAGGATCATTCGCCTCTGCTAGACATCAATTATGTAATTAATCACAAAATTATTTCTAATTTCCTATCCAAACTACCAACAATGAATAACAATAAACTCTATTATCTCAATTTTCCTTAGTTTGTCGTTAAATAAAATAAGCTTTTTATTTAATCTCCTTGCACTAAATAATCTAGAACAAACTTTCTAGATTTATGAGAAAGGTAGGTTGATAAAGGCAACAAAAACACAAGTTTGATTAATTATCGACCAAGCATCCTAATTTAGCAATATATTAATTTGAAGTCCTATTTAGTTGGCTATCTAAACAAAACAAAAAAAAAAAGAACCATAAATAATAATAAAAGAACATAAAGAATATCAATTAGAAAATCAAAAAATAATTCTGAAAATTTATTATATAATCATGTATAGGCTTTTGAAATCACCTCAACCAAAAAACAAAACTTAACCAAAAACATTGAAAAAGAAAGAAAGAAGGAAGAAGAAAAAGAACAATTATGGCATTAAACAATCTTCCACATAGATGATATCACTCGAGCCACCACTATAGCCTCTCCCTTATCTCTCCTCTTGGTCTCCTTAACTATCAAAAGGGACATCTAATTGTATACTGGAATGAAGTATTATAGACTTATGATGCTATGGTTAAAATAGAAACGTTTGGGGGCTCTTAGACCAATTTTCAGGTCAAAATTCATAAAATTACATTGCGGCATCAAAACGGGCACCGTAGCTCATGTAAAACTCGTTGACTTAAGATTTTAGTTACACCTGGTGCTGTGGTAGTGACCGACGATCCTCCAAACATAAAAATGTGTTATTGAAACTTTTAAATCTTCATTTAAATGACATTTTATTTCTTTACAAAACATAAAAACACAATAAAAAAAAAGTCAAAAACTAACCTAATAAATACAAACAAGAATGATATAAAATTACATAGTAAACACACCTATACCAACACAAAAGTGACTAAAAATAAAAATGTAAAACGAGAAACTAACATAACAATTAAATTAAATTAAATCAAAACAAACAAAAAAAAATGGCTAAAATAAAATAAAGTAATATAAAAAGAAAAGAAAATATACTAAAATATAATATAATAAAACGAAATTGAAATTTCTAGTACAAAATCAATTTTTTCATGCATAAAAGCTAAAATACTCTATTTTATTGAGTTGCATATATTATATATATAGGTTTTTATATTGTGCATAGGTAGATTAGTGAAATAGGCCCTTTTTCATGTTTTTGCTGTGACAAGTTAAAGGTACAGTTAAGTTCTCTAAAAGAAACGACAAGTTGAGACGAAAGTGAACAGAGGAGAGCTCTTCAGATTTTTTTTCTTTTTTTTCCTTTTGACATAAAATTAGTGAAAAAAGTTAGGATAGTGAATATTATGATAACTAAAGAGAGTCCAACCATCTGCTTAACACACTAGCATCAAATTATGAGACGAATAAATGAGAAAAAGGAGAAGAGTTGTATAATACTCGCTGCTACAAAATGGAGATTAGATGATGGCAATTGAAGTTTTTTTTTGAATTATAGTTTTTTTAATCTTTGATTAAGTATTTTTTGTTGTTAGATTTTGTAGAGAAACTTTGTTTATAGTTTTAGAAATAAAGTATTATATCCACATTGATTATAGATGATAAGGAGAATTTGAAACATAGGTCTTTAAAATTATTATGTGTAAATTAGTGAGATATGAATTAATTTTATTAAAGAAGAGGATGTAAATTTGTGAAAAACAATTTGAAGAAATTTTTTTTTGACAATAAATACATTTCGGTGATTTTTTTTAATTTTTAAATGCATAATGGATGATGGTTTTGTAAAATACTATTGTCTAATATGCGTTCATGTGCATAATAGATAACGATTTTCTTAAGAAATTGTAGTCTTATGTAAATAAATGACATCTAGTGTAGACTTTAAAATGATGGTTAAAAATCGTTATAAAAAGTAAATCATATATTATGACTGTAAAAAAGGCTACAATTTAACTAACTATCGTTTTATGTTTAGACGATAGTTATTGACCGTCGCCTAATGATCAGTCTATAATAGCGACCAGAGATTATCAAAGCCTTCGACAAATGTTGAAATATAAACATATACACAAAAGTTAGTAGGATAATAGAAGAGATGATCTATTTAATATTGGAAAGGGTAAAGCAGGACGGGGACTATGACAATAAAATGAGTGGTGGGCCACCTCCCTTCAGCTCTTTCAACAAATGCCAAATCTTGTATTGATTGAGATTTGAGTGATGTGCACGAGACCATATGCACAATATATATATTATATATTTCTAATGGGCTGTTATATATTTGGATAGCACTTCAGATTTTATTATAATTTCACTTTTAACCTCTTCAGGCTTTGGTAGGCATGCAATATGTCTATGTCTAGGCCTAACTCACAAAATGACACCCAAAAAAACAAATATCATTGAATTTCATTGCGCGCGCAACTAGAATGTAGGAGTGCGCACCACGTGTCAATTTCCCAACTCTATCTTAAACTTACTAAATGACAACTCCCATTCATCCCACCGCGCGCGCACACCAATAAATTTCATTGTTTTCTTCCTGTACTTTATTTTTGTAATTACGTTTATACCACTTATAAGTGCTCATCTTGATGCAATAAACAAATTAGAAACCGTATTTAATTTCACACATGCGGCTGCTCTTAATTCCCAAATACACATATCGACATCCCTAATTTATACGAACTTGAATATCGTTCTCATAAGCCCTCTTATAAAATAAATAAAAAAAAAAGATTCTAATCCCCTCTGCCATGGCTTTTTCCTTGTCCTTTCCTCCACTAGGTTTCTTTCTGCTCCACACAAAGCTTTCATTGGTGCGCTGCCTTGTGCATAATGGGCTGGACTCTAGCACCACTTTCGGGCAGGCCTCTGGATGGCTGGCCTCAATGAAAGCAGATTTGGAAGCTTGGGGTGTGGCGGCATCCAGGAGGCTTGGCAATTTGAAGGTTATGTTTCCCTCTATGCGGCATCTCTCTTCGGGTGTGATTTGGGTTTGGTTAGATAATGAATGGAGGCGGCATGTGACTGTCACTCGCTGGCTAATGTTCGCTCTTCAAAATTTTGATCTTTCGGCTACGCTCATCGTTGCGTTCTCTGTAGTCTCTGCTCGTGGTGGTCAGATTTTCTCTAATGGCATTTGTTGTGCTGGTGTTTTATTTTGTAGTAGTAGAATAAAGGCATTTCCGTCTCATAGTTGTTCGTCTCTATTTTTGGTGTGTTTTCATATTCAATTTGTAATAATAGGAGTAGTTTCCCCACTTTCTAGTTTTATTTTGAGTCCAGCCCATTAGAGTTAGTCCTTTATCGTGCTGTGGGTGACCTATGTGTTTCAAGTCTCTTAGCCTCGATGGAGCAGAGCATTTCATTGATTGTTGCGGATTTGTTAAACGAGCCATTTGGGTGCACTATTGTCAGTATGCCTTTTCTACTTCCCTTTGTGGAACTTGGCATATGTTGTATTCCCTCGTACGTAACATCAGTTTTTATTATTTGGAACTGATTTGATAACGTGATTGCGTACTCTTATGTCACAAGGTCATCATCATCAGCATTGGTGTTTTGTAATTATGTAACACCGTGAGTAAAATAGTGGATTAGTGTTCCATAATGAGTGTTTTAAACTTAATTTGATCGTTTTGTAAAATTTCTAAATTAACGATGTTTTTGATTATTTTAATGGTTTTTAATTATTCTTAATTATTTTAATTGTTATTTTGAATATTTAGAACAAAATAATTTGTCAAATGTCAAAAACACCTGTTCTACAAAGCCGTATGTGGCACATGGTTTTTGCACAGTAAAACCGCCTATTTTTCTCTCTCTTTAATCTCTCCTCTCTCACTTTCTCTCCCTCACTCTCGCTCATTCTCTCTCTCTCTCCTTCCCTCACTTTCTCACTCTTTTCCTCTGCCTCTCTTTCTCTCTTCTCTTCTCTTAAAATTTTTGAATCAAAAATCTAGTCCAAGCTTCGGATTAGTGGATTAGAGGCTTGGGAACATGATTAAGCAACAAAAAACATGATTTGAAGCTCGAATCTAAGATTACTTTTCAAATTTTTAAAACTATTTCAATTTTTTAAATTTCCTTGCATTTTGAAATCTAAGCTTATTTGTACTTAAAAAAACCTCCAATCTAAGTTAGAAAAACTTAAAACAACTAGCATTTAAGCTTTGTTTGATCAAAAACGGATTTAACTTAAGATTTTTTATTTTTCTCTATTTTGTCTCCATTTTAGGGATTTTTTAAAATTTTTGTGAAAAACTTGTTTTAATGTGTTAAAAGGTAATCTACTATGTTTTCCTATCAACTATGATCATTATTTATGCCTGGGATTTGATAAAACAGGTTAAAATTGAAGATTTGGACTTGGGAAAGCTGAAACCTATGCTTGGAAAATTTTAGAATTTTTTGATTTGATAGGCTGAATTTATACGACCGGCAAGCCGAACTTGGAAAAGTTTGGCTTACCGGACTTGGTTTTCTGGCAGGTCAAACTACATAGTTTGGTCAGCCGGTCGAACCAGGGTGACCGGCAAGTCGACTAGGCATAGTGAAATTTTGTTCTTTTTCACTTGTTTTTACCATTTTGAACCCCGATTGAGATTTTAAGGACATAGTATGATTTTATAAACTCAAATGGCACACCAGGATGCCATGAGATAGTTTAGTAACATAGGATATCTCAAGTTAGATACTGATAGACGTAGTTTATATATTTAAGGTTGTTCATGGTTTCGCGAAGCTAATGTATAGCGGACCAGGATTATGGTGTAGGACACTGGCACGAGTATTGAGGCAGGACTTTTACCCCTTATCTTTGCTAACCTAGTTCTAAGAATGATTTGGCCTTAAAGGGAATTTGACAAAAATGTTTTCAATGATGGATTGAGAAAAAGCATTTCCATTGGCTATTTTCATAAAAAGTAGGTTGAGGTGGTTTTATAATGAACCTCATAATAAATGTAAATGAGAATACTTGGTAAAAGGGATTTTTAATATTTATAGAAAGATATATATATATGGGCATGATGCCATATCAGAGATCGGGTTGTGTAGCCTGCGACCTTAGAAGTAGGTCTCGAAACCCAGTTGGGCCACTACGGTGTTGTTACATATATGGTTTGCCTAGGAAAAGAAAATGATATTCTTACTGGTCGACCAATAAACGGTTTGGTAAGATTAATTTTATTGAATTTTAGTTATTCATTCATATAAGTCTACTTTTTAAATAATTTCCTAATAATGAAATTTTCCTTTGAAATTAAATATTTTTTAAAAAAATATAGTCCTATTGAGCCTTTCGCTCATATTTTATTTGTTTCTGAAATCCCCCCGCCCCCCGCCCCCCTCTAGGTGGATTTCAACTTAGGATCAGAGAAGAGTCCGCAAATCGGATCTATGACCAATAAAAGACTCAAGTAGGTTGTTGTACAGATAATTCAAGGCATGTATAACTTTAATTTTCTCTTTTGCTTTGGACCATGGTTGTAATCTAATATTGTCAGTACTATGTGGGTGTACAAGTTGTGGGTCAGTGGCACCCAACACATATTCCTTTATTCTTTATTATTTTATTTCATTTCATTTTTATCTTATTTTTTTATTATCATAAATGTTTGTTTAAAAAAAAATTTTAAATTATCACTATTTCTTAATTAATTAATTTCTTTAACCTGTGTTTGATTAAAATTTCTACTTAATTAACTTAATTAGCCTGCCATGTCACCTCTGGTACTCCGGGGCGTGACTAGATGGCATCAGAGCTCAAGGTTATGAAACTTAGGAATTATGCACACATAGGTACGACAATGAAATACCACTGACAGTCCAAATTTTGGTTTCAAAAGTGAGAGAATGGCACCTAGACGTCGTTCAATAGCTAATGTCGAATTTGGAAATGACAAGGGCATGATGAGGGCCATGTTTGTTACATTCTAGCAGATGACAGCAAGGGCAAGACCGGAGGAATTTGAGGCTAGTCGCCGGCATGCGTACTTTAGGAAATTTCAACATGCGTCTGTTTGAACCTTCGACGGAAAAGAGGACCCACAAATAGCTGAATATTAGCTAGATTTGATTGTGAAACACCTGGATATACTTGGCGTGCTAGTAGAATATCGTTTGGAATTTGTAGCATATAAGTTTGAAGGTGGTGCCAATACCTAGTGGAAGTAGGCTAAACACTTGGAAAACAATGGTAACATCAGTTGGCACAGGTTTGAGGAGTTGTTCTACTACCTATACTTCCCGCAAGGATATAAAGACCAAAAGGTGGCTAAATTCTATAGGTTGCAACAAGGTGACATGTCAGTTTGGGAATATGAGGCAAGGTTTAATGAGTTGGCCAGGTTCGCTCCATCTATAATGGCATCAGAACGTGAGAAGTGCATCAAATTCCAAGACAAACTTAAGGCTTTCATTCGACGATAGGTGGTTGCCCTGTGACTTAGGAATTTTGGAAAGCTTGTTTCAGCAGCTATATCTGTGGAAAATGACTATTCGCAATACTGTGAGGATCGAGCTAGGATGTCTAGAGGACCACAAAGGAATGGCAAGAAGAGCACCAGTAGTCAACCAACTCCGGGAAAGAACAAACAGGGTAGCATGAACAACGGTAGCAGTAGGTCATCTAGTAGCGGGCGCAGCAACCCCTACAACTTTTACTATCACTATTGCCAACAACAGGGACATATCAAGAGGAACTACCCAATTAGGAGTGCTCGTCTAGGACTTTAGACAGAAGAAGGAGCCAATCGTCAACCTCAGCCTTAGACCCTACCTCCGCCTTAGTAGTTTCCTCAGCTCTAGTTCCATCAGTTCTCTCCCCAACAATTGCCCTACCGAGCACAAGGACATCAACCATAGAACTTCCAATGCAATACCCTTTAGTATCGAGCGCCGAGTGTAGCTAGTGTGTAGTCACCATCACTGCAGCAATATCGGCCAACTAACCCAGGACCTAGTGATGCCGGTAGAGGAAAAGGGAATGCTCCAGTGTAGGTTCACACCATGACATTAGGGAGTTAGGATGCCCAAACTAATAATGCAGTTATGGATGGTACGATTCTAGTCTCTTAGTCCTTACCCATGTTTTATTCGATACTAGTGCCACTCATTCTCTCATTTCAAGTTCTTTTGTACATGCATTGGGATTAGAGATAGAAGAGTTTGGTGGACCCCTAGTTATAGCTTCACCCTTGGGGCAGGTATGTGTGAACTGTATTTGTAAAGCTTGCAAAATAAAGATTGGGGATGAGATTTTGAAGAGTGATTTGATTGTAATCCCCATGAGTTCATACGATGTAATCCTAGGGATGGACTGGTTGTCCAGATACTATGTTGTTGTAGATTGTCAGCTTAGGAAAGTGACCCTAGTGTCTGATAGGGGGACGACGATCACTTACCACAATGGTGGTGATCAGCTAATGAGTGAGCATCTTGGGAAGACATGTCTTAGAGGACGAAAGAACCTAGCTTGCTATCACTCCTTATAAACCTAGAAGGAGAGCCTAGTGCTTCAAGAAGAAATGTAGCAATCCCAGTGGTGGATGAGTATGAAGATATCTTCCCCGATGGGTTACTAGGATTACCACCGCATCGGGAGATCGAGTTTGGCATTGAGTTACTTCCAAGAACAGCTTTGATCTCTGTAGCACCTTACCGGATGGTACCGACAGAGATTAAAGAATTAAGAAAGCAACTTCAGGAGCTTATTGATATGGGATACATCCAAAATAGTACATCACAATAGGGAGCACCGGTTTTGTTCACCAAGAAGCATGATAAGACCCTCAGGTTATGTATAGATTATCGATAATTAAATCGGGTCACGGTGAAGAACAAGTATCCTCTGCCCAAGATCGATGAATTGTTTGATCAGTTGGGAGGTTTGTGGTATTTCTTAAAGATAGACTTGCATTCGGGATACCATCAACCCAAGATCAAAGAAGAAGACATCCCAAAAACAGCTTTCAAGACCCAGTTGTTGGGTTTTGTTGGATTTTGTGATTCAAATAAGCAACGAAAAATCAAAATTAATTCCCACAAAACCCTCGTAGGAACCATGCAATTCGATTAGATTGATAAGAAAGTCATAGAATCTTACCAGGATAAATGGGCAAGATTTCTGGAAGGAAGAGAGCAGGTTTACTCCGATGACACCCTAACTCGAGCTTTTCATATTCGGGATTAGATTTAGACATTGTTACTTAGAGCAACGCCCTCTGTAGGTATCCATACGAATAGACTTTTCAAAAACCAAATTGGTGTACTAGCACCCTTTCCTTGCATTAAATGATTCTCTCAATTTTAGGGTTTTTAATGTTTTTGCCTTTTAGAATGAGAGAATGCTTTTTCTTTTCTAATTTGGCTAGAAAACCTAAAACATATATATATATATATTAACTTTGAGATAGAGTCAAATTTTAACTAGAGTAAACTGTAATTCAAAGATGATTCATAGAATCTAGATAACATCAGATTTAATGAACCTAGACATATCTAGAACATCGAATCTGGACATTATCAGATTCATTGAACCTAGACACAGTAAACCCAAAATTCATTTTTGGTCTATTATAAGTGTGCGACCCTATAGGTTCACATAACATTGGTAGTGGGCTTGAAATTCTGTTTCTGGCCCACAAATCATAAGCGGCCTCTAGCAAGACATTATGATTACCCAAGTTATGCGAATGTCAATAATTTGACATAACCTAATCCACAATAAGTATTAAAGTCCATTTGTCACTAGATACCTTGATTGAACATAAGGCATCGTTTATGTCATCCTTATACTATTCAATCATATTATTTCACGATCTTAAGTAGACTAATATTGATAATACTTATCAATTCATTCCAATATGGTCATACATTTTTCTTCAGTCTAACTTATCGAGGGGCCCATAGATATCTTTCTCATAATAAACGAGGGACAAATTCTTTCTTAATCACTCACATTCCTCACATGATTCACTCTATATCCAACAACAATCTATTCCATTATCCTGTTAAAGATAATATTAGAGTGTGTCAAAATATAGAGCTTGTCATGTAGAAAACAATAGTGATTTCAAGTCAGAGGACTAGGATAATACTATTGTGATGAAAGGACTAGGATAATACTATTGTGAAGAGAATCACTTATGATAATTATCCATGTAGTATTCTCATAGCTAGTCGATCCAATACATCATTTCTCAAATATGTATCTATGAGTTGACTTAGTATCTCAAACACATGATTAGTAAAACATAATCATTAGTCAAACTTCATGCTAGTCTTCATTCATTATTATCCTAATAATAATGACCGACTAGGGATAATTTAGAATAGAATTCAATTTTCACCTAAGAATTTTACTATCAAGTCAGATACTTGATGACCTTAAGTAGAATTAACTATTCATGGAATCAGAATAAAAAACAATAATGAAAATGCCTCTTTATTAATAAAATACAAATGTAACGAAGTCAAAATGTGGTCATTATATAATTAGCCTAGGGCACATCACTAACAATCTCCCACATACACTAGGCCCAATCAATGTTGTATCTAATACCCATTGAACTAGTATGACTATCATGCTTAGGCTGTGGAAGAGGCTTAGTGAGTGAATAAGTAACATTGTCATTTGTAGGTACTCTGCATATCTTCACATCTCCTCTCTCAATGATTTCTTGAATGAGATGATAACGTCTGAGTATATGTTTGGATCGCTGATGTGATCTAGGTTCCTTAGCCTATGCTATGGCCCTGTTATTATTACAATACAAGTCTACTGGATCTGATATACTAGGAACAACACCCAATCCAGTAATAAACTTTTTGATCCAAACTACTTCCTTAGCTGCTTTTGAGGTGGCTATATACTCAGCTTCTATTGTAGAATCAGTAACAATGTCTTGCTTTGAACTTCTCCAACTTACTACACCTCTATTCAAACAAAACAAATAACCTGATTATGATCGAAACTCATCCTTGTCAGACTAGAAGCTGGCATCTGTGTAACCACTTACAACAAGCTCATCTTCCTTTCCTCCAAATAGTAAGAATGCATCCTTAGTTCTTATTAAATATTTAAGGATATTCTTGACTGCTATCCAATGACTTTCACCTGGATCTAATTGGTATCTGCTGGTTATGCTTAAGGCATATAAGACATCAGGTCGAGTACATAACATTGCATACATGATAGATCCAATGGCAGAAGCATATGGAATCTTATTCATGCGATCTCGCTCATCCTATGTCATCGAACACTGAATCTTGCTGAGACTAATTCCATGTGACATTGGCAAGAATCCCCTCTTAGAATCTTGCATACTAAACTTATTCAATACCTTGTCAATATATGTACTTTGACTTAGGCCAATAAGCCTCTTAGATCTATCCCTATAGATCTTGATGCCTAGAATATAGGCAGCTTCACCTAAGTCTTTCATTGAGAAATAATTCCCTAACCATGATTTAACATTTTGTAGAGTAGAGATATCGTTTCCAATGAGTAATATGTCGTCAACATATAGCACTAGAAAGACTATTGCGCTGCCACTAACCTTCTTGTAAACACAAGGCTCATCTTCATTTTTAATGAAACCAAACTCTTTGATTGCTTCATCAAAACAAAGATTCCAACTCCGAGATGCTTGCTTCAATCCATAAATGGATCTTTGAAGCTTGCAAACCTTTCCAGAATTCTCAAGACTAAAAAAACCCTGGGGTTGTGTCATATACACATCCTCAAGTAGGCTTCCATTAAGAAATGCTGTTTTGATTTGGTAGGTGTCCATTAAGAATATGAATGCATTTAAGTATGCAACTATGGCAAGGAGAATCTGAATGCATTTAAGCATAGCAACTGTTGAAAAAGTTTCATCATAGTCTATATCATGTGTTTGCTTGAAACCTTTTGCAACCAGTCTTGCCTTAAAGGTATGCATATTGCCATCCATGTTTGTTTTCTTTTTGAAAACCCATTTGCACCCAATAGTCTTTAAACCATCAGGCAGATCAATCAAAGTCCATACTTGATTATCATACATGGATTGCATCTCTAACTTCATGGCTTCGAGCTATTTATTCTAGTCAGGGCTATTCATGGCCTCTTGGTAGGATGTGAGCTCATTTTGATCCACAATCATCACATCATAATTATCAATTAAGAGAAATCCATATCTCTTAGGGCTCTGATGTGTCATACCAGACCTCCTCGGGCCTTGTGCTACTAGTGTGGGCTCAACAACTACTTGTTGATCTAGATGAAATTCCATTGGTAGTTCAATGCTATTTTGTGATTCTTGAATTTCTTCAAGTTAAACTTTACTCCCATTGGTTCCTTTAGAAATGAATTCTCTTTCTAAAAAGACACCATTTTGAGCAATAAACACTTTGTTCTCAAAAGCATTGTAGAAGTAATATCCTTTAGTTTCTTTAGGATATCCCACAAAAAGGCATTTGTTTGATTTGGGTGCTAATTTATCTGAAATTTGATGCTTCACATAAGCCTCACATCCCCAAATCTTAAGAAAAGACAAACTAGGTGACTTCCCGGTCCACATCTCATATGGTATCATTTGAACCGCCTTTAATGGAACTCTATTCAGTATGAACGCAACAATTTCTAGAGCATACCCCAAAAGGATATTGAAGAGCTGACTGACTCATCATAGATCAAACCATATCCAATACAGTTCGATTTCTCCATTCAGACACACCATTCCATTGTGGTGTTCCTGGTGGAGTTAATTGTGAGACTATCCCATAATCTCTAAGATGATCAATGAATTCTTGGTTTAAGTATTCACCACCTTGATCTGATCGAAGTGCTTTAATACTTTTAACAAGTTGATTTTGTACTTCATTTTTGAAAATTTTGAACTTTTCAAAAGATTTAGTTTTTTGTTTCATTAGATAGACATAGCCATATCTACTGAAATCATCTATGAAAGTAATGAAGTACTGAAAACCTCCTCTAGCAGTGGAACTTAATGGTCCACATATATCAGAATGTACAAGGCCCAATAAGTCATTAGCCCTTTCACTATGCCCAGTAAAAGGTGTCTTAGTCATTTTGCCTAATAAACAAGACTCACATACTTCAAATGATTCAAAATCAAATGAATTCAAAAGCCATGTTGATGGAGTTTTGAAATGCATTTCTCATTTATATGGCCTAAACGATAGTGCTAAAGATAGGTAGAGTTTAAATCTTTAGATTTAAACTTGTTTGTATTGACATTATAGATAGACTTTTCGTTTGTGTTTTCAATGTTCAGAACATAAAGATCATTCATTCATGGAGCATATCCATAGAAAATGTTATCACAATAAATGGAGCATTTATTATTCCTAATAATAAACTCAAAACCTTCCTTGTTCAAACAAGAAACAGAAATAATATTCCTACTCATAGCAGGTGCATAATAACAATTTTCTAAACTTAAAACAAGTCCATTAAGCAAAGTCAACTCATATGTTCCTATAGCTAAAGCAGCAACTCTTGCTTCATTTCCAACTCATAGGTCCACTTTGCGTTTAGCCAAGATTCTACTCCTCTTAAGACCCTACACATTAGAACAAATGTGAGATCTAGATCCATATCTAATCCCTAGGAATCAAAAGTAGACAATTTGACTTCTATAACATAAATACCTTAAGGAGTAGTCGTACTACTCTTCTTCTTCTTTAGATCATGCAAATAGAGCTTGCAGTTTCTTTTCCAATGGCCAGGCTCATTGTAGAAAAAGCATACTCCCTCCTTTGGTGGTTTAGCCTTAGGTTTAGGATTGGGCTTGGGGTTAGGCTTGGGCTTCTTAAAGTCCTTGGGAGCCTTATTCTTGCTTTTATCCTTTCCTTTCCTTTTTATACCTTTCCCTTTATTAGCCATCAGAACATCTTTGGTATTCTTGATGTTCTGTTCAGTAGTCTTAAGCATCCCATGCAACTCAAAAACAGTCTTCTCCATATTATGCATGTTGTAGTTCATAACGAACCCATCATAAGCATCCGACAAAGATTGCAGAATGATGTCAACAGCCAACTCTTGGCTAATCTCAAGACCTAGTTTCTGCAAATGATCAAGATGACCCTTCATCTTAAGAAGATGAGGACTCACTAAACTGCCAGCAGTCAACTTGCATAAGAGTAATGCCTTTAAGGTGGCAAACCTCTCAATTCTAGCTTTCTCTTGGAACATTTCTTTGAGATGGCCTATCATGGTATAAGTCTCTATTTCCATCAGTTGCTTTTAAAGCTCTGATTCCATGCTTCCAAGCATGAGGCAAGTGACCTCAACATAGTCATTGAGATGCTTACTATGAGCTTCCTTTTGAGCTCTAGGAGCATTAACAGTTGGTTCATTAGGGATAGGTTGATCAAGGACATATTCCTTCCTCTCTTGCTTAAGAACAATTCTCAAGTTTTTGTACCAGTCAAGGAAGTTAGTCCCATTGAGCTTATCCTTCTCAAGGATCGTTCACAGTGACAAGTTAGATGTGGTGTTTGATGCCATTATCTACAACAAATACATACACAGAGTACTTAGCATTTTATTAAACAATTTTTAACGAGGTATAATTTAAATCCCACTAATTTTATCAAATTAGTAACCCTCAATATTAATTTGGCAATCACAACAATTGTAATTTTAGTGGGCCAAGATCCATATTTCACCTTGCTTTAAGTAAGCTTTGGCTTATCACCTAAAGTATGATTATTTAGGTAGGTAACACTTTACCAATTACATCTTATATAACTCTTGGATAAATATGGGATTTGACATCACATGTCCTAGCTAATTAAAATCCCATCTAATGCCCTAGGTCCAAAACCATTTTGATAACCTAGTTAAGTCTAACCATTTCAAACATTTGGATATCACTGTTATCCATCTTGCCTTACCTAGATAACTTAACACACCCTACTTTGGCAGAACCTATGTTTAGCAATCTAAGTCTTGACAAGTGTTGAATTATGGGAGGCATTTTAATGACTTAATATTAAGTAAGGGTTATACTTTATTTTTATTTTATTGTTTATTATTATGTCGCATCACATACATAGCATAATAATAACACAATAAGTGTGTCATAGCATGGCCCAAATCTAGATTGATCTTCATAAGCCAATATGAAGGTTAATGGTCAATCCTAAGTAATCTTCATCTCCATGGATTTCATTATATTGCCATGAACTGACTCCATCTTGAGCCTCCATCTATCTTGATCTTGTGCTTTGATTTTACTTTACAAATTGCAATCTAAACTATTCTATTTCGACTAAATAAATAAATAAATTACAACAAATTGAAAAATGACATGCAGGTTGTATTTAATATTACAGACCCAAAATAAAATTAAATAAAACATGCCAATCACATTGGTAAAAAAATGGGCCCGATTCACACTAAACACATAAAACATTATAATATAATTTCATTATAGTTAAATTTTTATTATAACCAAAACGATATATGTGATGAATCAATTTGGGGTCAAGGGGCAACGCCCCTGGCGGCGGTCCAAGGTAAATGATTTACCTTACTCGTTTGAATGAGTTGCTGCCTAAATCCATTGATTTTAATTAATCAGATTACATAATCTATTCATAACAAAATTAATTAATCTTTATTTAACACTCAAATGGATTCATGAAATGTATTGATCTGTTCCAAACCGATCATCCTTGTTTAACAATTAAACAGACCCTATGATATATATTAATCTGTACAAAACAGATTATCACTGTTTAACATTTAAACAGTCCGCCACCTTAATAAAACTGAAACCAGATTTACAGTATATCATTTAATCATCTTAAAACAGATTACTAGATTCTTGTTAAATTGTAATATTAATCAAATTAACAACAACAGGTTACAAGAAATAGTAAATTAATCAAATTAACACGGTAAAAATGTTTAATCAAATAAAACCTCAAACACATTAATCTAATTAATGTATAAATCGTATCCATGCATATCACATATACACAAAGCCATATAAAATCAATTTAATCAAAGTCGCAAGTCACTCTAATACCACTATTAGGTTTTGTTGGATTTTATGATTCAAAAAAGCAGTAAAAAATCAAAATTAATTCCCACAAAACCCTCGCAAGATCTATGCAATTCGATTAGATTGATAAGAAAGTCATAGAATCTTACCAAGATGATAAAAGGGGCAAGATTTCTAGAAGGAAAAAAGTGGATTCACTCTGGTGACACCCTAACTCGAGCTTTTCGTATTTGAAATTGGATTTAGGCATTGTTACTTAGAACAACGCCCTCTGTAGGTATTCACACGAACAGACTTCTCAAAAACCAAATTGGTATGCTAGCACCCTCTTCTTACTTTAATAAGTCTCTCAATTTTAGGGTTTTTAATGTTTTTGCCTTTTAGAATGAGAGAATGCCTTTTCTCTTCTAATTTGGCTAGAAACCCTAAAACAAATATATATATATATTGACTTCAAGATAGAGTCAGATTTTAACTAGGGTAAATTATAATTAAAATATGATTCATAGAATTTAAACAATGTCAGATTTAATGAACCTAGACATATCTAGTACATCGAATCTGGACATTATCAAATTCATTGAACCTAGACACAGTAAACCCAAAATTCATTTTTGGTCTGTTCTAAGTGTGCGACCCTATAGGTTCACATAATGTTAATAGTGGGCTTGAAATTCTATTTCTGGCCCATAAATCATAAGCGGCCTCTAGCAAGACATTATGATACCCAAGTTATGCGAATGTCAATAATCCAACATAATCTAATCCACAATAAGTATTAAAGTCCTTTTGTCACTAGATACCTTGATTGAATATAAGACATGGTTTATGTCATCCTTATACTATTCAATCATATTATTTCTTGATCTTAAGTAGACTGATATTGAAAACCCTTATCAATTCATTCTAGTTTGGCCATACATTTTTCTTCAGTTTAACTTATCGAGGGGCCCATAGATATCTTTCTCATAATAAATAAGGGACAAATTCCTTCTTAATCACTCACATTTCTCACATGATTCA
Source organism: Artocarpus hirsutus (assembly GCA_946598075.1). NCBI lineage: Eukaryota > Viridiplantae > Streptophyta > Magnoliopsida > Rosales > Moraceae > Artocarpus > Artocarpus hirsutus. Next base: position 18,888 of record CAMOHE010048981.1, on the reverse strand, counting down.
CTCTATATGTAACAACAATCCATTCCATCATCCTGTTAAAAATAATATTAGAATGTGTCAAAATATAGAACTTGTCATGTAGGAAACAATGGTGATTTCAGGTCAGAGGACTAGGATAATACTATTGTGATGAGAATCACTCATGACAATTATCCATGCAGTATTCTCATAGCGAGTCGATTCAATACATCATTTCTCAAATATGTATCTATGAGTTGACATAGTATCTCATTCACATGATTAGTAAAATGTAATCATCAATCAAACTTCATACTAGTCTTCATTCATTATTATCCCAATAATAATCACTAACTAGGGATAATTTAGAATAGAATTTAATTTTCAACTAAGAGTTTTACTATCAAGTCACATACTTGATGACCTTGAGCCGAATTAACTATTCAGGAATTAAAATAAAAAACAATAGTGAAAATGTCTCTTTATTAATAAAATATAAATGTAACAAAGTCAAAATGTGGTCATTACATAATTAGCCTAGGGCACATCACTAACATCGGTATGGACACTTTGAGTTTTTGGTGATGCAGTTTGGATTGACGAATGCTCCAGCAGCCTTCATGGACTTAATGAACAAGATATTCAGGCCTTATTTGGATCAGTTCATGATCATGTTCATCGATGATATCCTAGTTTATTCTAAGACTTGGGAGGAGCATGAGCAACATCTCAGAATTGTACTTCAGACTCTATGGGAGCACTAGCTGTATGCTAAGAAAGAGAAGTGTGAGTTTTGGTTGATAGAAGTTAAGTTTCTAGGTCATGTCATTTTCAAGCATGGTATCTCAGTGGATCCGTCTAAGGTGTAAGCCATAGTGGAATGGGAACGACCGAGGAATATGGCAGAAATCTATAGCTTCTTGGGACTTGTAGGGTACTATAGGAAATTTGTAAAGGATTTCTCGAAGGTAGCAGCGTCGTTGACAAGATTGATCAAGAAGAATGTCAGGTTTGAGTGGAAGGAAGAATGTGAGTTCGCCTTTCAAGAGTTAAAGAATCTGTTGACCTCAGCTCTAGTATTGATTATCCCCAACAATGATCAGCAATATGAAGTTTATACGAATGCTTCAGAACGTGGACTTGGGTGTGTGTTAATGTAACATGGATGCGTAGTGGCGTATGGATCGAGACATCTACGACCTCACGAGTGAAACTACCCTACTCACAACCTAAAGCTTGCAACGATGATTCACGTGCTGAAGATCTAGAGATGTTATTTGTACAGGGCTACATTTTAGGTTTTCTCTGATCACAAGAGTTTGAAGTATGTGTTCACTTAAAGTGATTTGAACTTAAGGCAATGAAGGTGGATAGATACATGGAGGATTATGACTTCATATTACAGTACCATCTCAGGAAAGCTAACGTAGTCATGGATGCTCTTAGCAAGAAGTCTTCAAGGATTCTTGCTTGTTTGGCCCTTGAAGATTAGAAAAGGGATGCGATAGTGAGTGAATACAAGCTACATTATTACAAAGACTACAATCGAGTTTCAGTATATCACATGGAGATGACCCCAACTCTTATCCAGATGGTGAAACAAAATCAGTGGTGAGACCAGCACCTTTTGGGAATCTAGACACGAGTTCAAAATGGAGAGCAATTCAAAGAATGGAGGATACATGCAGATGGATCGTTGTACTTCAGGGAGTGTCTAGCAGTTCCAGCAATTGCAGAAGTGAAGAAGGCCATGATGGATAAAGCTCACAAGTCTCAATTCACCATTCATCCTGGTAGCATGAAGATGTATCGTAATCTGAAGAGGCAATACTGGTGGAGAAGTATGAAGAAGGATGTTCAAGAATACGTGGCCAAGTGTGCGACTTGTCTTCAAGTGAAAGCCAAGCATCAGAAGCCAGTAGGTCAACTTCAACCACTTCCTATTTTAGGGTGGAAATGGGAGCACATGACGATGGATTTTCTTACCAGTTTTCTAAGAACGGAGCAAACGCACAATGCAATTTGGGTCATGATCGACAGGTTAATGAAATCATCATATTTCATTCCTTTCAAGTCGACTTGCTCGAGGAGAGTTCTTGGAGAATTGTATCTGTAGAATATAGTGCGTTTGTATAGAGTTCCTTTGTCTATAACATCCGATAGAGACACCAGATTCAATGCCAAGTACTGGAGGAGCTTTCGAGACATTTTCGGTACAAATTTGAATTTTAGCATGGCATTTCATCCTCAGACCAATGGGTAATCTGAGTGGGTTATTTAGATTCTCGAAGACATGTTGTGTGCATGTGCGTTAGACTTCGACGAGAACTGGAGGAAGTATTTGCAACTAGCAGAGTTCGTGTACAACAACAGCTATCAATCGAGCATTGGCATGACACCGTTTGAGGCATTATATGGATGACTGTGTAGGTCACTAGTGTGTTAGGCTAAACTGAAAGATAGAATTATTCTTGGGACAGATGAGATTTGTGATAGTAATGAGAAGGTCGTCATATCGATTGAAGGCAGCTCAGAGTCAATAAAAGAGTTACACGAATAGAAGACGTTGACCCTTGGAGTTCAAGGTAGGAAATTTCATTCTCCTAAAGGTATCGCCTCGCAAGGGCATCACGCGATTAGGAGTAAGTGGTAAGCTTACACCAAGGTACGTCGGACCGTTCGAGATTACTCAGCGTGTCGGTGTGGTTGCTTATGGACTCAACCTTCCTTCTAAACTTTCTCATGTTCACAATGTATTCCATGTGTCGATGCTTCGAAAGTGTCTGCTCGAACAAAACAAGATAGTCACTTTCCAGGACGTATAGATCCAGGAAGACGCAACGTACAAGGAAGTTCTAGTTCAGATCATTGACTGCAAAGTGATCAATTTACGATGTCATGATATCCCACTAGTAAAAGTCATGTGGCAGCATCATGGGGTTGATGAAGCCACTTGGAAATTAGAATCGAGTATGCGGGAGTTGCATCTGCATTTGTTTTGTTTCTAAACCAAGTTGTAAATTTCGAGGGTGAAATTTCTTTTACAGGTGGAGAGTTGCAATGCCCCGAAATTAATTAAGTAATATTAATAAGTAAAATGGTGGATTAGTGTGGCATAATGAGTGTTTTAAACTCAATTTGATCATTTTGTCAAATTTATAAATTAACGATGTTTTTTATTATTTTAATGGTTTTTAATTATTTTTAACTCTTTGAGATGGCTATGTGGATCTTCTCATGAGAATCCATAGAATGTTGGCAAAAGGTGGAACAGTCTAGATTTGAGTTCAAAGGCTGCTTCAAGGTTAGGATATTGAATGCAAAGCGATTGTTGGTCAAGAATCGGTGCCCTTAACTCTTTGAGTGTTTGGTTTTTGTTGCTTACTACCATTTCTTCTTGTTCTTGGTAGTTTATTGCAAAGAATTACTTGATGCTGGTAATTCGATGTTTAGAGCTCGATCAAACTTTGAGGGAAGACTAAGTGTTGCTCATGGAGGTGATGGTGGAAATGAAGGTGGTGGATGTCACTGTGTTGCTCTAAATGTTTCTAAGAAGTGAAGTTTTTAATTCTTAGAAGTCTGTCATCAATGTTATCATTGGACATTCAAACTTGCAAAAACTTTAAAAATATAAAATAGAAATAAAATGAAAAACCAATAACGATTTATTAAAATTTCAATCTTCGATGACACAGTGCCAATATTTTGATAGGATCCTAAAGGATCCATCAAAAGATAATACCTTGTTGGGTTTATAATGGTTGTTATTGAATACAATAGCAAGCAAGGATATTTCCGTAGAGGATTGAATTTAATTAATATGTTACTTTTTATATTTTTTATAATGAAAGAAGGTTTTTTTATTTGATTAACTAAATTAGTAGAAAATTTAATTCACTAAACAAATTAAATAAAGGAGCATAAAATTTTCCTAGTGTGCCATTTGTATTTATAAAATCATATTGTGGCATTAAAATCTCAATCGGGGTTCAAAACAGCAAAAACGGGTAAAAAATAACAAAATTTTACCATGCCACTAGTACAAAATGTGGATTCCATGACGGTTATAAACCGTCGTGAAATAATTTCACGACGGTTAAAAAACCATCGTGGAAACTTTTGTCGTGGAACAAGACCGAGTTTTCACGACGGTTTTTTACCGTCGTGTAATAGAATAATTGACGCGCGAGACCGGTGGGAGTGTTAATTTTTCATGACAGTTTTTTGTAAAAACCGTCATGGAAGCCTTCGATTCCACGATGGTTTTTCAAGAAACCGTCGTGGAATGCCAATTTTTCATGACGGTTTTTTAAAAAACCGTCGTGAAAAATTGGCATTCTCCTAAAAAAAATCTCCAAACATGTGGACCGCTGTGAAAAATTTGTATTCCCTTAAAAAAAAATCTCCAAATATCTGGTGGGTATCAAAATAATACTTAGGCATCACAAACAATAAAAAGTAACCTATTCTCACACAAAAATGCTAAATGTTGTTCAAAGTTCTTTCAAACACCACATACAAGTAATACATACTAAATGGCAAAAAACAAATTAATATAACTAATATTAAAACTAAATCTAAAGGCAAATAACACTAAAATAACCAAATAATGCTAAGTTTAGAACTAACAATAATACTAAAACTAAAAGTAATGGTTTGAAATTTACCAAAGGCGATGGATTTGGTGGAACGACAAAGGACGAGTCAAACTTTGGTGGAGTCTATAGAATGTCAAGGGATGAGGATGAACGGTGCGAATGGCATCGGGTTTGTTAGGTAGGTCATGGAGAGAGTGATAGAGGAATTTCAAAGTCGGTGGAATGCCGTGGGGGTTGGGTTCGTCGGTGGCTAGGTCGTGGGAGAGGAGTTAGGGAGAGAAAGGGGTTTGAGAGTTAGTGGGTTTGAGTTAGAGAAATTTCAAATAAATAGGGAAAGCCATGTCATTGGCGCGGGATTAAATATTGGAGGGACACTAAAAATTTCAAACATGCGAGACATTTCACGACAGTTTTTACTAAAAAACCGTCATGGTAGCCTTGGTACCTTTCATGACGGTTTTTATAAAAACCGTCATGAAAAGTCCCGAAGTTTGAATTTTTTAGTATCCCTCCTAAATTTAACCTTTGTGAAAAATTAAATTTTGGAGACTACTAAAAATTTTAAACATGTAGAACATTTCACGACGGTTTTTATTAAAAACCGTCCTGAAAGCCTTGGTACCTTTCACAACAGTTTTTAGTAAAAACTGTCGCGAAAGGCCTTCCACAACGGTTTTTACAAAAACTGTCGTGGAAGGCCTTCACATTTCACGACAGTTTTAGTAAAAATCATCATGGAAGGCCCCGAGATTTAAAAATTTTAGTTTCCCGCCCAAATTTAACCTTCGTGAAAGATTAATTTTTGACGGGCTACTATAAAATTCAAATATTCAAAAACTTCTACGATGGTTTTTATAAAAATCATCGTGAAAGGTTAAATTGGGCGGAATACTAAAAATTTCAAACCTCGGACCTTCCACGATGGTTTTTATAAAAACCATCGTGAAAAGTCTCGAGGTTTAAATTTTTTAGTATCCCGCCTAAATTTAACTTTCTTGAAAAATTAAATTTTGACGACTACTAAAAATTTTAAACATGTAGAATATTTCACGATGGTTTTTACTAAAAACCGTCGTGGAAGCCTTACCTTTCACGATGGATTTTAGTAAAAACCGTCGTGAAAGGCCTTCCATGATGATTTTTAGAAAAAACTGTTGTGGTAGGCCTTCTACGACGGTTTTTACTAAAACCATCGTGAAAGGCCCCGAGGTTTGAAAATTTTAGTTTTTCGCCTAAATTTAACCTTCGTGAAAGATTAAATTTTGACGACTACTAAAAATTTCAAACATGTAGAACATTTCACGACGGTTTTTACTAAAAACCGTCGTGAAAAGCCTTCTACGACGGTTTTTACAAAAACCATCGTGGAAGGCCTTGCACCTTTCACGACGGTTTTTATAAAAACCATCGTGGTAGCTCCCGCCATTACCATGATGGTTTTCGTCTTCGCGGGCGTAACTCGCCGCTTTTTTTTTTTCCTTATCACGACAGTTTTTGGGAAATGGCCGTTAAATAAAGGTCGTATAATCTCAAATTTGTTGTAGTGTGCCTGGTCGGCCTATCGGTCCCCTTGGTTTGGCCTGCCAACAAAATCAAGTCCAGTCGGCCAAACTTTTTTAGGTTCGGCTTGCCGAATGTATGAATCTGGCTTGTCGAATATGAAGTTCGACCTGCCGATTTGGAAAATTTTAAAATTTTTCAAGCACCAACTTTCGGCCTCCCTAAGCCCAAATTCTCATTTCAATCTATTTTTCTCAGTTGTCTGGCATGGAAAACATCTATAGATGATAGAAAAACATCATAAAACACTTTTGAACTAGATTAAATAAGATTTACACAATGATTTTGAAAAATTCCAAAAATGGAGAAAAATAGAAAATCTTGATTCAAAATCATTTTTCATCAAACAAAGCTTAGATTCTAGTTGTTTTAAGTTTCTCTAACTTACATCAAAGGTTTTCTAAGCTTAGGAAAGCTTAAACTTCAAAATACTAAGAAATTAAAAAAATTTAGAAAAGTTTTGAAATTTGAAACTGACCTTGGATCGAAGATTTAAATCAAAGTTGTGATTACTCAAACTTGTTTCCAAGCTCCCAATCCACTAAAAACTTATGCTTGGGCATGTTTTTGATTCAAAAATTTGAGAGGGAATGGGAGAGAAAGACAGGCAGAGAGAAGAGAGAGACAAGCGAGAGAGAGTGTGTGAGAAAGAGAATGAGCATATGAGTGAGAGAGAAGAAGGAAGGAAGAAATAAATAGAGAAAGGAAGAGGCGGTTTGTTGCAAGAAAACCATGTGTAGCATACCGATTTCCAAATAGGACATGTTCGGTATTTGACAAATTGTTTTGTTTTTAAAAATTCAAAACAACTAATAAAAATAATTATGAGAAATTAAAAATTATTAAAATAATCAAAATATCATAAATTTAGAAATTTCACAAAATAATCAAATTAAATTTAAAACATTCATTATGGCACACTAATTTACCATTTTGCATACTAATATCACTTAATTAATTTCAAGGCGTTATAGGAGGTAGGTGTGATCTTTTGCATTTAAAAACATGTTTGATTGAGGAATCCAGCGACATTTGGGTCATAGATTCTAGTGCAACTAATCATGTTTGTGTTTCTCTATAGGGGTTCAAAGAAATGAGATGTTTGCTTCATGAAGACTTCACGCTTCGGATGGGTAATGGATCCTTGGTCTTAGCAGAAGCAGTGGGAGACGTCCATATTTATTTTGATAATTATAAGAATTTAATTTTGAGTGATTGTTTTTATGTTCCTAAATTTAAAAGGAATTTAATTTCTATAGCTTGTTTATTTAAAGACTCCTATTTTGTTTCTTTTAATAAAAAAGTGGTGATTCGTAAAAACAATTCTTTTATCTATTCCAGATGGATGCAAAATAATCTATATTGTATCAAACCTAAGATGGACTTGCTACTTAATGCTAAGATGAATGATAATAACTCTAAAAGGCTTAAAACTTCTGACTCTAATAAGACTTATCTTTGGCATTTGTGCTTTGGTCATATAAACCAGAATAGGATTCAAAGGTTAGTAAGGGATGGACCTTTAAGTCATTTAAAGGTAGAATCTATACCTCAATGTGAATCTTGCTTGGAGGGTAAAATGCCCAAAAGACCATTTGGGTCTAAGGGCAATAGGGCCGAAGGGGTTTTACAACTTGTGCATAGTGATGTTTGCGAACCGATGAACATCTGGGCACGAGGAGGGGATGAGTACTTTGTCACTTTTATTGACGATTACTCAAGATATAGGTGTGTGTACCTGATGCACCACAAATGCGAAACTTATGACAAGTTCAGGAAGTTTCGAGCTGAAGTGGAAAAAAATTAGGTAGGCCTATAAAGGCACTTCGATCAGATCTAGGTGGAGAATACCTTTCTAATGAGTTTCTAGGACACTTATTAGAGAATGGGATTTTATCCCATTTGACTGCGCTAGGCACTCTGTAGTAGAATGGCTATAGAAAAAAGAAATAGGACTTTATTGGACATGGTCAGGTCCATGATGAGTTATTCATCATTGCCTTTGTCTTTTTGGGGATATGCATTATATGCTATCTTTTAAATAATGTGCCTTCAAAATCGGTTCCTAAAACTCCTCACAAGTTGTGGATGGGCAAGAAGACATCCTTAAACGATATTCGCATATGGGGATGTCTGGCTCATGTCCTATTTAAGGATATAAACAAGTTGGAAGCATGTTCAAAAGTTTGCATGTTTGTAGGATATCCAAAAGGGACTAAAGGGGTTTATTTCTGTAACACAAAAGAAAATAAAGTCGTGGTTTCAACTAATGCAACTTTCCTTGAGGAAAGTTACATGGACAACTTTAAACCTCAAAGCAAAGTGGTGCTTAAGGAGTTAAGGAGTGATTCAATCACTCCGGAGGTTCCAAATGAAACCATTCTAATTAGTGTAGAAAAACCAAACGAACTTGAACAACAACCTAATGGGCTTCGACGTAGTGGGAGGATCAAGCATCAACCTGAAAGGTATATGTTCAATGATGAGGCCTTCTTGGTTGAACTGGATGAACATGAAAAGGATCCTTATACTTATGCAGAGGTTATGGAGGATGTTGATTCGAAACTCTGGACAGAAGCCATGAATACAGAGACGAAGTCTATGGAGACTAATTGGGTCTAGGAGCTTGTGGATCTTCCCGAAGGGGTAAAACCCATAGGAGGTGGATCTACAAGAGGAAAAGAGGAGTGGATGAAAAAGTCAAAACCTTTAAGGCTAGATTGGTAGCTAAGGGTTACACGCAAAAGGAAGGAATCAATTACGAGGAAACCTTTTTGCCTATAGCTATGCTTAAGTCTATCTGGATTCTCTTGTCCATTGCTACCGCTCTCGACTATGAGATTTGACAGATGGATGTCAAGACGGCTTTTCTAAATGGCTATCTTGATTAGTCCATTTATATGGAACAACTAAACGGGTTCAAGGTCAGGGGTTAAGAGGGTAAGGTTTGTAAGCTGCTGAAGTCAATTTATGGACTTAAGCAGGCTTCCCATTCTTGAAACTTAAGATTTGATCAAGTGATCAAGACTTATAGGTTTTCACAAAATGTGGATGAGCCATATGTTTACAAACACATTAAGGGTGGGAAGGTGGTCTTTCTACTACTCTATGTAGATGATATTCTGCTAATTGGCAATGACATTGGGGCATTGTCATCGGACAAATTATGGTTGACCAAGCAGTTTGACATGAAGGACTTGGGTGAGGCTAATTTTGTTCTCGGTATCTAGATCTTTTGGGATAGGAAGAATAAAATGATAGCTTTGTCTCAAGCCGGCTACATAGATAAAATTCTCAAGTGATTTGCAATGCAGGATTCTAAGAAAGATGGACAACCATCTTGGTTTGGAATTACTCTTACTAAGAAAGATTCTCCAAAGTATGAGGAAGAAAGAGAATACATGAAGAAGGTTATTCTTCAATAGTAGGTAGTCTTATGTATCCCATGCTTTGCACACAAATGGATATTTGTCATGCGGTTGAGATTATAAGTCAATTTCAGGTGGATCCAGGACCGAACCACTGGGTTGTGGTATCGTATCTTTTCAAGTACCTAAGAAGGACTCAAGGGTATATGCTTGTGTATTTGGGTGAGGATTTGACTCCTCTAGGATACACTGACTCGAATTTTCAATCCTGTCTGGATTCAAGGAGATCGACTTTTGGGTTTGTGTTTACTCTGGACAATGGTGCCATGAGTTGGAGAAGTGTGAAGCAAGATTGCACTTCGGATTCAACAATGGAGGCCAAGTATGTGACAGCTAGTGATGCTTCGAAAGAAGTAGTATGGCTCCGCAAGTTCCTTAGGGATCTTGAGGTAGTTCTTGGTATGGATAAGGTGGTATCATTATACTGTGATAACAATGTGGCGGTAGCTAATGCTAAAGAACTAAGATTTCACAAGAAGAGTAAACATATTGATTGGAAGTACCAAGTGATAAGGGACTTCATCGAGGGCGGGCATGTCACGGTGTGCAAAATCACATCAGAGGACAATTTAGCTGATCCATTCACGAAGACACTTACTGGGAGAGTCTTTGAGAGGCATGTGAAAGCTATGGTGATGCAAGATTTGTCATATTTACTCACTTAGTGCAAGTGGGAGATTGTTTGATGTGTATGCCCTAAGGAGTAAAAATATAATATGTTTTTGGAGATATTTTTATCAATAAAGAATTTATTTATTATTTATATACCAAATCCTGTTCTCTTTATGTTCATATTTGTTGAATGTATGTTAAACAAACAATAGTCTGAGACTGTCAGTCTAAACCTTTAAGAATTGGGCATATGATGGATAGATTATGCAGAAGACATAATTCTTAAGGTGATGATCTAAATCATAAGATCCACAATTGAGGAAATAAAGTTGGGCGCTTTATTCATGTAAAGATTGTTATGTTGTCTATATCCTTAACCGGAGATGGTTTGTCTTGGCCATTAGAAGTGGACTCGATGAATAGAAACTTTGGTGCATTGTTATAGGTGACGATGTGTTAGATCGAGACATAAAATGAATTGATTTAGATTAATTATTATGTCTAAGCAAATCAATTCACTTTAGACAATCATTTGTATTGTATCTTAATCCTAAGATAGATAGTGGATCTGTTGTCTTGACTTGTGTCTTTTGAAGTACCAAAGGGGTGACACCCACATTTTAATAATGGTACGCATGTCGGTACATTGGAGGCATAACTCTCGATAGCGTAGACCTGTTAGTCATAAATGTGGAATCCATAGCTCCTCTTTAAGAGTAGTTATATCCTCTTATATGCGTTATCATGTAATTGGAAAACTAGAGTGCTAACCATTTGGATATATAGGTGTAATCGAATTGTATACTGTCTTTAGATGGTAAGTTTTTCGATGGTGAGATAATGAAACATAAGACAAATAATTGGGAAGGTAAGACAGAACTTGTCCTGAAGCCGATTATGGATAATCCTTTAGGAATATGATGCATTATGATATGTCTTGGAGACTTAGCTATACGGGCATTGTAATTCTATATAGTTTGAGAGTGCAGCTCCAAGCTTTAAGTGTAGTAGCATTGTAGTTGATAATTATAAAATGTATATTTGGGATATTGGGTTTCATAATTATCGAGAGCTTGAATTGTATAGGCCCACCAAGTCCCCTTTGCTAACTCACAAAAAAAAATCCTGTAACGAGCATCTTTTTTCAATAATTGGTGACTTTTATTAGATTTATCAGATTAGCTCAAATTCGGTAAAATTAGATACTTTATGTTTGTTTATCGGTTGAATTAATTGTTGTGATAAAATTAATTTAAGATAAACTTGTTGAATTACTGAGACCATATTACTCTTGTCTGTTTATCAATTGATTTAATTTTGAATAAATTAAATTGAGATAAACTTGTAGAAATATCAGGAATTCATTTATTTTCCTAGAGATTATCTAGATAAAGTTGTTTTGATTAGATAACTTTTCTATTGGGTTATTTAATTAAAACTGAAACTTTATATTATAAAATCTTGGGTGAAAAATAAAAGATTTACTGAGATTTTTATTGATAGTTTGGCATGCTGATTCTCAGGTTTGGCCTGCCGATGGGGAAAGTTCGGCATATCAGTTAGACAGATCGACATGCCAATTGCGCGATAAAAAGATCATGCGTTTTCACACAGATTTCATCAAATATTGATATAAATTTGATTCTGATTCAAATTTTTTGGATTATCTGATAAGGACTGACTCCTAGGCCTAACCTCTATAAAAAGAGAGTGAGTCTCATTATTATTTAGATCAATTAAAAGATTAAGAGTGAAACTCTACTAGTGAGATTCTGAAAACTCTTTGAGAGCTCTTGTTCACAAATCACGAACACTAGCTTTGGGTTCTCTTAATTAATTGGAAGGAGAATCACCAAGTGGAAGAGTTGTACATGTGAGCCCACACTCACTCCGATCATGGATAAAGAATAGCAAAGAAGACCAATTGGTTGAGGCTCTTCTTGAACGTTACTTCTCTTCATGGATTGTGGGAGTTCTTTGGCATTCAGATGTTAGTTAATAAGATCTAGTTAATTTATGCATATAGCATGTCAAGCTTGTGTTTTAAAAAATACTCTGATATAAAAATTTTAAAATTCTGCTGCACACTATTTTTCAACATTTTATGGCTATTAAATCAATGAATTCTAGACTAGTTGTCTATATGACTCTTTATTATGACAAGCGAATTTATTTGACAATGAAACTTTTTGTGGTATTGTGTTTATATGTTTATAAGTTGTCATAAAAATTTTAGGGTCAAAGTGATTTTATTTTAATTGTTTGCGAACAGTTATCGTGTGTTGCTCACTGCTTATTATGTTTAGAGTTTATTTGGTCTCTGAATTCTAATGCACGTTCTAAATTGTTTAAATTTATTTGAAGCTAATTTTTGCTTTTATTATGGCTTTAGTTGTCTATTACATGTAGGATTTTTACTAAATTATTTTACGATATACATAATCTATTATATAAATGTTAGTTTGGACTTCTCATTGATTTGTTATTGCTAGTAGATTTTGTGTTGTGTATTGTGTGACTTGTTTTATTTGTCCAATGGAATTTTTATGGCTATAGGAAAATTATGGTAATTTATATATATGTTAATTATGTCCCTGTAAAGTTTTATGCCCCAATTGTGTATGAGTTGTGAATTATTAAGTTGTGTATTTTTAATAATCAGGCAGATTTTAATATTTCAGTTTTGCATGAATACTTGTAAGATGGTAAAATGTACTTATGTTCTTATATTTCTTGAGATGGAAGTATAAATGATGTCATGTGGTATTGGATGATTTCATGAAAATAAAAATTAATTTTTATTTGTATATGGATGTATGACATGAACACTCTAAGAAGTGAGTACATCGAGACCACGACGACGTCATCTAAGATAAGGTTAGTAAGCAAGTCAAACACGTACATTCTCACCTGCAACTTGATGAGGTTTAGGAAAAGTTTGAAATTATGTTCATGATGATTTCTATGATAATTTCTACGATGGTTTTATTTAATCTTTTATTATGAAAGCTTTGATGCACAAGAATGTTCATGCATGTTTTGATGATGAAGTATTTCAAAATTTAAAAGTGTATATATATATATATGTATCACCTAATTAAGTGTTGCACGCCCTATGTTCATGTCTATGTTTATGATATCCAAAGTGTTAGTGATGTGCCTTATGCCAATTATGTAATGACTATATTTTGACTTCGTTATATTTTGTATTTTATTAATAAAAAGGCATTTTCATTATTATTTTTTATTCTAATTCCATAAATAGTTAATTCAGCCTAAGGTCATTAAGTATGTGACTTGATAGTAAAACTCTTAGATAAAAATTAAATTCTATTCTAAATTATCTCTAGTCAGTCTTTATTATTAGGATAATAATGAATGAAGACTAGTATGAAGTTTGACTGATGATTATGTTTGACTAATCATGTGTATGAGATATTAAGCCAACTTATAGATACATATTTGAGAAATGATGTATTGGATCGACCCGCTATGAGAATACTGCATGGATAATTGTCATAAGTGATTCTCATCACAATAGTATTATCCTAGTCCTCTTATCTAAAATCACCATTGTTTCCTACATGACAAGTTCTATATTTTGACACACTATAATATTATCTTTAACAGGATGATGGAATGGATTGTTGTTGGATATAGAGTGAAACATGTGAGGAATGTGAGTGATTAAGAAGGAATTTGTCCCTCATTTATTATGAGAAAGATATTTATGGGCTCCTCGATAAATTAGACTGAAGAAAAATGTATGGCCAAACTAGAATGAATTGATAAGGGTTATCAATATCAGTCTACTTAAGATCGAGAAATAATATGATTGAATAGTATAAGGATGACATAAACCATGCCTTATATTCAATCAAGGTATCTAGTGACAAAAGGACTTTAATACTTATTGTATATTAGCTTATCTCGGATTATTGGCATTCGCATAACTTAGGTAATAATCATAATGTCTTGTTAGAGGCCACTTATGATTTGTGGGCCAGAAACAGAATTTCAAGCCCACTACCAAAATTTTGCGAACCTACAGGGTTGCACACTTAGAACAGACCAAAAACAAATTTTGGGTTTATTGTGTCTAGGTTCAATGAACCTGATAATGTCCAGATTTGATGTACTAGATATATCTAGGTTCATTAAATTTGACATTCTCTAGATTCTATGAATCATATTTGAATTACAGTTTGCCCTAGTTAAAATCTGACTCTTTCTCAAAGTCAATATATATATATGTTTTAGGGTTTCTGGCCGAATTAGAAGAGAAAAGGTGTTCTCTTATTCTAATGGGTAAAAACATTAAAAACCCTAAAAATTAAAGAGAGTCATTTAACGTAAGTAGAGGGTGCTAGCACACCAATTCAGTTTTTGAAAGAGTCTGTTTGTGTGGATACCAGCAAAGGGCATTGCTCTAAGTAACAACATCTAAATCCGATCTTGAATTCAAAAAGCTCGAGTTAGAGTGTCACCAAAGTGAACCGGCTCTCTTCCTTCCAGCAATCTTGCCCTTTTTATCATCCTAGTAAAATTCTATGAATTTCTTATCAATCTAATCAAATTGCATGGATCCTGCGAGGGTTTTGTAGGAAGTAATTTTGGTTTTTTGCTGCTTATTTGAATCACAAAATCCAACAAAACCCAACACAAACTTGGACTTGTCATGTTTGGTTTGGGATTAGTAACCCCTCTCCTCTCATGACGGCGTGCCTGTGATGATGATAATGGTGCAACACTTGGGCTCTCAAAGATAAAATGAATGACGTTTTAATATGGATAATGTTAATAAAAGATATGTTCTATATGAAACTGTGCCAAGTGCACTGTTATGTTAATGATGATTATGAATATGGTGCTGCATAAAGATGTTCATAAAATGTTTTATGTTGTGAGATAGGAAAGTGTACTTACTAAGCTTTTGCTTACTCAGTTTTTATATCATATTGTAGATAGAGGTAGGAGAACTATGTAATAGATGGAGAGCAAGGACGGGCGTGTGAGTAAGGAACGATGGATAAAAAATGGAAGAACACCAAGAAAAGGATTTAAAGTTTGTGAACTATGTTTTTATTCATTATATGTTTATTTTCCGCACTCTGATGTAAAAAGACTTGTTTTATGTGTTTCTTGAATTTGCAAAAGATCAACCTTCCGATCATTATTAATCGTACTACCGATGCTTGTATCGACTTGCTGATTACCCTGTATCGGCCTACCGATCCAAGTGTTTTAAAACTCTAATTTTGCAGAGCCATGGACGGCTTGTCGATGGTTGAAGTTCAGACTGCCGATTATGTTCGGCCTGCCAATGTCCACAGTTCAGCCTTTGAACTATTTAAATAGATTCTAAAGGCTGTTTAAATTTTTATTTACATTATGATCTCATTATTTTGGTGTTGATGAACTATTTAAGAAGTACATATAAATAAGTAGTTTAATAAATGTTTAAGATAAAAAAAAGTATGTATGGATTTTGGGATATGATTTCCAAATTATGTTTTTAATTTAAATAGTTTATCTTAAATGACGATAACAATGATGAATGTAACGATATATGTGACATCTGTAAGGAAGCATTACAATCTTCTGATCAAGATTTCATGCAAGTCATTATCTCGTCTCAGTCTATCTCCAAAGATATTTTCCACCATTCTCTCATCTATTGTCTCTACTTGATTCAATTCATAAGTAAATTTGTCGAGGAATGACCAAAAAATTCTTCAGTCCTCATCTTGATATTCATAAGATCTGTCATGGTTTTTCTTTCTTTTTTGTTATAAATGAATTGCATCACTAATTTAACTGACAACATCTGGAAGCTCGAATTGAGTTCGGTTTTAGTTGATTGAACCATGTTGCTAATGTTCTAAAAAGCATTATGGGGAAAACCTTGCAATGTTGATTCTCATTGGAAGTCTCGAGCATCATCACTTGTCTAAACAAGTGTAAGAATCCTACCGGATCAGATTTATTGTTGAAAGTTTTCATCTTTGGAGCTACGAACTTTGCTAGCTTTGGCTCCAATAGAATCTCTACAATGGCCTCACAGATCATCATCTCAACTAGAGTGAAATTCTTTATTTCAATTATCCATGCAGGCAGTCTTTTACTCTTCTCATGATTTCTTCGTCCATATCTTACTTGGTAAGGGATTAAATTGAAATTTCAGCTTTCAGACTTCTTGCCTCTACTATGCTTGCTAGTGCTTTTTATGCCTCTAATTTCTTCTTTAACATTTCTAGTATAGCTTCTTCTGAATTTGCTTCATCTCTTTTCTTCTACAAGCTCTGCTAGTCCCTGCAGCTTCAGATTTTCCTTCTTAGATTCCTTAAGCTATTTCAAGAGATCTTTTTGGTTTTGCCTCATCTCCTGCATTACTTCTTTAGAGTGTTTGTTCTACTCCTATAGATTTTTGATGATCTAGAGGAGTTTTGGCTGTGGATTAGTAGATGCATTTGGAATAGTGGCATTGGATTTTGATTGTTGAACGTCTTCCTAGTTTCTTGTTGTTCTCTTCAAGATAGTAATTCTTAGCTCTGTCTTGTACAATAGCTTTTTCTTTTTCTTTCACTTCCGATAGATAGTAACAAATTTGTTTTGGTGATTTTCGATCTCTCTAATCAAATCTAGGTCAAGAATTATAAAGAAATCTTTGATCCGAAGAAAGAAAGACAAATTTCCTAGGTAACAGAATTTCTCTCTTTGGAATTCTTCAAATAGCTAAAAATCCCTTTTCATCCTACCAATTCTTTTAGTTATAGATGTTGGAACATTTCGTTCTTTCCTTATCAATCGTTAGATTCTTTCACCTATTCTCAGCCATTTAATTCTTCATCTAATGTGGTAATTTATTAAGACAGCATGAAGCTTTTGCTCTAAAACTCCCTTGATCCCTTCTGTTGCTGACCTATAACTGCTTTTATTCTTAAAATGGTGTCAATTGCTTTAAGCAGATGTCATCCTTTTAGTTCTTTTGGTAAGCTCGAAAGAAGCACCAAATGAACCTTACTTAAACTGTGGCCGTAATTAAGTGTAGTGATAAGTAAGAGTGATTCTCGCAGAGGATTGATTCTAATTAGTTAGTAATTTATTCTAAAACTAAAGATACAGTAAAATTAAACACAAAATTGGGGGTTTTGAATATAAACTAAATTACAAAATAAAAGAAAACACAAGAAAATAAGATAAGATAAAACAATGATAATAATATCGATTAAGGCACAATAAAACTAAACAAAAACTAGGGGCTTTGAATATGAACTAAATTACAAAATAAAAGAAAACACAATAAAATAAAATAAAATAAAACAATGATAATAATATAGGTTAAAGGATCATTCACTACCACTAAATAATAATCATACAATTTACCACAAAATTATTCCTTATCTTTTATCAAAACTACAAAACGTAAATAACAACAAGCTCTGTTACCTTAATCTTTTCTTACTCAGTTATTAAGCAAAACAAGCTCTTAACATAATCTCTTTCCCTCAAATAACCTAGAATAAACTCTCTAGATTCAATTTAACAGTAGCATTAAGAAAAGAAAGATAAGTGGTTCAAGGCAACAACCACACAAGCTTGGGTTATTCAATAGAGGTTATATTCTCAATCACAATTAATGAAAACCTCTCGTAAGCATAGCTTGTAATTTACTACTAAGGATTAGAGTAACAAGACAATTACGATTCAAGCATTTAAATCTAGAATTAGATTAATATCAAGTCCTATTTTGTTGCACACTATATAAAACAATAAAATAATCAAAAAGGATAATAATAGACAAACATAAGCAATCTTAATTAGAAAATTGGAAACAATTCTAAAAATTAATTGTATAATTATGTCTAGGGTTTTAAAATCTCTTATACGAAATAAAATTAAACTAACATAATTGAAAAGAAAAAAAAATAAAATCCAATGAAAAGAGAGAAGGAAAAAAAGAACTATGATGGTCTTTAAGAATCTCTACGCAAGTAATCTTCTTCAAAGCCACCACATAATTCTCCTCTTCTTCTTCTTCTTCTTCATCTCCTAAGAAGGCTAGAAAAGCTAAAGAAAACTGCTAAAAACTCTTATATTTTTGTGTTCTATGGTGAGGTATTTATAGGTTTGTACTTGGGGCATGAAAGGGGGAAACTAGGACTCCATTTTTAGGTCAAAAACAAAGCTGAAATATGAAGAAGCATGCTGGGGCGCAACTTTTGTCACACCCCGGAGTACGGGAAGTGACGTGGTGGTTTAATTAAGTTAATTAAATAAAGGTTTAGTTGAAAATAGGGTTTTAAAATTTAATTTATAAATAAAAAAAAGAGATAATTTTAAAATCGTTTGATTAGAATAAAATAAATTAGGGAAAAAGAATAAACCATCAAAGTAATTAAACGAATAAAGAGAACAATAAAAATCTTTAAAAGTGGGGTGGAACGAGTATGGGTCCCACTGGCCCACATATTGTGCACACACATGTAGTACTGACAATATTACAATACAACCACAGTCTAAGTAAAAAGAAAGATAAAAGTTTACATGCCTTACTTGCTACAGCACAACCTACCTGAATCTTCTACTAACTGTAAGTCCAGTCAGCGAACTCTTCTCCGATCCTAAGCTGATGTCCACCTAGGGTTAAGATTTTAAAACAGATAAAAATGTGAGCGAAAGGCTCAGTAGGACTATATTTGGAAATTATTCAACTTTAAAAGAAATTTCGT